>NW_015148990.1:2045734-2174361 GCF_001465965.1 Polistes dominula | reverse complement strand
ACGTTCAGGCAGCAAAAAAATGTAGTTAGAGACATCGGATCTTTTTGAAATTTTAACATAATATTTCTACATATATATACATTCGAAAAATGTAAAAAAAAAAAATTAAATTTTTTAAAAATTGTAGAGTAGAAGGTCCCCTTAAGACGATACGAGAGGTGAGGTCTTTCCATTATATTCTTTTCACGCGAACGATAATTTCCCCGCGTGGCAACGCCACGTGATTGATCTTTTTTATTATATTCTGCATAACATTCAAGGTTTTTATGCCGCGAGACTTTTTCTTGAATGAGCCAATAAAACATTGTATCTTTGATTGGCTCAATTACGCGTTTTATTTTATACTTTAATTTAATCCCTTATTTTCCACATCATAGCACTTACATAATTGCCAGAGAACTCCTAATCGAGAAATTTAGGCCATACAGATACATTGTATGTTATACCTTAGAACATTAGTTTGTAATTATAATCTCTTTCTTTAAAAAATTGTATAAATTACAATTTTTTATCTTATTGCATTACGATACAATTGCAGTTGTTTATTGGATTTGAATCTTATTAGCGGCATTCACAAAAGTAATAAGAAAATGAAAGATAAAACGGTAATAATTACTGGATGTACGTCTGGCTTGGGCAAGGAAACGACTATACATTTAGCTAAAAAAGGAGCCAAAGTGATTATGGCATGCAGAAACATCGATGTAGCAAATACAATTAAAGGTTATTTTCTGATTATTTTTATTTTTTAATCAAATAGCAAAAACACATTCGATAAATGAATAAGTTTTTCAACTTATTTGTCGATTTGTTCCTCAATATTATCTCATTAAAATTTGCATATAAATTAATTAATTAAATTGTTATTGTGATCGTAAATTTGTTATCTCGTTAAAATTTAAAGAACTATTTTTAATCTCTTTATATTTATTTTTTTATTAAAAATAATATAATGAACTAATTAATGAGATAGTTAACACTTTGACGGTCATTTTGAAATTGATGATAGACAGAAAGAATAATTTTCAAATAATAAAATAATTTTTATTTTCAAATAAAATTTTGTTTTTTTTAATAATTTTTTTTAAGTTTATTAAAACCTTCATTTAACCCTTTCGTTACGGCAGTCACTCCGCGGGAATAACGCTACCATTACGAAGCACCGCGCCACCGAGCTAACGTCAAGATCCGGCGCTCGTATTCACAGGTAATCGAGTGGACACCGTTTTTTTCCGGCGCTCGTAACGAAAGGGTTAATGCGTCAAAACGTCAATGGATTGAATGAAGAGTCGAACTAAAACAGCTTATTAATGTATTTCAATAGCTCGTTAACGTATTAAAAAGAACTTTGCATGTGCTACACAATAAAACTAATTACATAATTGTTTTAATCTGTAATTTTTTCCAAAATGCTTTTCTATTGATTTTTCTAAATGTTTAATGCTTACGTATGTCTTATTTTCATAATTATATAAATCTCTACACAAAAATCTGTAAATCCCCGAACCTATAAAGCTAAAAACCGTTACACTAAAAATAACTTTATTAAACATGTTCTTTCAATTGCAGAAAAAATAATAAAAGAAACAGGAAATTCTAATATCATCATACGTAAATTAGATCTTACTTCTCTGCAGTCCATAAGAAATTTTGCTGAGTTAATAAATAAAGAAGTAAGTAGATTGGATGTTCTCATTCACAATGCAGCTCTAGCTCATTTAAAAAATAAAATCTCTGAAGATGGATTGGAGGTAACCATGGCAACCAATCATTATGGACCATTTCTTCTAACTCATCTCTTAATAGGTAATTAGAACACATACAAGGTAAAATGAACAGAACTAAATTAGAAGATATCTGACAATTGTTATAAACATATTGAAAAGTAAAAAAGCGAAAAACCGTCTAGCTTAAATTGAATTAATCGAATGCGTATTATTTTTTAACAAGTATAATATGATAAATATGTTTTATAAAATAACGTTAATTTAACTGAAACACTGATGCACTGACTCATATGTTATGGATTAATTAACGTTAATTATTATTTCAGATCTGTTAAAAAAATCAAAACCGAGTCGAATAGTCATAGTTTCGTCGGTAATATATAAACTTGGTTCATTAAACTTAAACAATCCTAATCAAATAGATTCGTATATTCCATGTAAATATTACTTTAATTCGAAATATGCAAACTTGCTATTTACATTAGAATTGGCACGTCGTTTAGAAGGTACTGGCGTTATTGCAAATTGTCTGCACCCTGGTGTCACAGATACTGGAATTTGGAAAAGAATTCCATGTTTTTTATATTGGATTTGTAAAGTTCTGATAATAATTCCAGTGGGTATATCAACCCAGGAAGGAGTTCAACGAATTATGTACCTTGTTGAATCCGAAGAAATTAATGGATTATCTGGACAATATTTTATTAAATATTTTAATCATTTAACGGTATGTTATTGTTATTAACTAATCTTTTAATGTATAGTTTTAAGGTTAAGATTTCATATAATCTTTCAATAAGAAAAGAAATACAAAATAAAAATATTGTACCATTGATCACAAAATTTAAATTAAAAAATTATAAATATTTCTTAAGTAATCGAACAAAATTGACGATGAAGGTGTTTATTTTCCTAAACAATTTGATCGTAATTGTTTTAATAGATTAATGGATTTTTTCTCTTCCATAAATTTTGTATATCTTCTTTCTTTTTATAGAAAAGTAGTTTAACGAATATGATCGGCAATCCAGCCCTGCCCAAGAAATTTTGGGAGATCAGCGAAGAACTAGTTAAATTACAGCCAACCGATCCTAAAATATAAAAAATATTTGTTAATTAAGGATGTTGGTAAAATTAAAAACAACATACAAAGATAATTGATAATTATTAAAAAATATAAAAACCATAAGTGAATCCTATTTACTGTGTTTTATTGTCAAAGATTATTTTATTTGTAAATTATAAAAATTTGTAAACATATAAATAAATACATAATACGTAAAAATTAATGTTATTAATTACTGTTATATTTTATTGTTAAGAATAGTGTATATATAAGACGTTATGTCTTCTCACTCTAACTTCCCCTACTCCTTATCCCTACTTCTCCTACAGGCCGTAGAGTCTCTTTGCACAGGGCGATTGTACGCCTACAGTCTGTATTGTATCCGATCTAGCTCTGGGCTAGATGTGCAGTACATTCAGTGATCCCAGAAACTTTTGCTTGTTTGATCGACACAGTGCCGTAAAATTGTCGGGTTCTCAGTAAAGGGTATAGCCGGATTAATATGGGAAATCTGCCCCTGTGGCTTTTTTGACTCGCACCTGGGAGATCGATTTGGTGTCGAATAAAAATAATTCACCTCAAATTTTAGCTCTTTTACTCAAACGGTTCTCGAGATTTTCAAAAAAAAACCTGTTTTTTGATTTTATTTTTATTTTTATAGTAAAATTCAAAACTAATCAATGATGATTTTTTTTCTAGTTCTTAGGAGTCCAAGACATGAAAAAAAAGTATGATCATAATATTTAACCGAAAATCCGATTTTTGGCGGACGAAAGAAAATTAAAATCTATTTTTTTTTTAGCTTTTTTGGAATATGTTACTCACCAAAACTCGTCAAAAAATGTCTTTTATACTCTTCTACATTCAGGAATTTTCTTGAATTTTTTGAAGTGGTGGAACAATATGAAAAAATTAAAAATTCATTTTTTTCTAAAATCTCAANTTGAGATTTTAGAAAAAAATGAATTTTTAATTTTTTCATATTGTTCCACCACTTCAAAAAATTCAAGAAAATTCCTGAATGTAGAAGAGTATAAAAGACATTTTTTGACGAGTTTTGGTGAGTAACATATTCCAAAAAAGCTAAAAAAAAAATAGATTTTAATTTTCTTTCGTCCGCCAAAAATCGGATTTTCGGTTAAATATTATGATCATACTTTTTTTTCATGTCTTGGACTCCTAAGAACTAGAAAAAAAATCATCATTGATTAGTTTTGAATTTTACTATAAAAATAAAAATAAAATCAAAAAACAGGTTTTTTTTTGAAAATCTCGAGAACCGTTTGAGTAAAAGAGCTAAAATTTGAGGTGAATTATTTTTATTCGACACCAAATCGATCTCCCAGGTGCGAGTCAAAAAAGCCACAGGGGCAGATTTCCCATATTAATCCGGCTATACCCATTTTCGTACGCACAGAAAAATCAGATACGATTTTCAGATTTTCAGATTTTCAGATTTTCAGATTTTCAGAAATTCCAGATTTTAGGATTTTAAATACTTTTTTTTAGTCTTTGGTTCCTTTGGTTCGTTGTATTCCTCCTTTTTCAGGCTTTTTTCGTCCCTTTGTCCTTTTTCCTGACTATCTGACTATTGTATACCTATTTATGTGGCTATGAAATGACTGTAGCCAATCAAAAAAATTGAAATACCGATTTTTCAAACTTTTCGAAACATAAATAACTGAGTGCGCTAGAGTGCGCTGCAACAGAATCGCGTAACAAAAACAAAATCAAGACATATTGAAAATTATATTTAAATATCGAATAATCGTAAATTATCGTACAAGTTGGATTTTGGATCGTACAAGGCTACAAATTATGTGACGTGTACGATAATTATCGTACGAATGGGATCACAACATTTCTTTTCACTGTTTCTTATAATAAAAATTACATCATATTTTTCTATCATAACTCTGCGTTATTATTTGTCAGACTTACCTTAACATTTATAAAAATGTAGAAAAGTAGGATGAATAAAAGAGGTCCAAATTAGAAAAACCGACAACAAAAAGCTAGTGGAAAATAGTAAAACTATATATAATAGTATACTTCGAAACCGGTTTGACATAGATTGCGTTTTCACAGGCCTTACTTAGTCAGTGTATCTCCTAACTGTACGTCAGAGTGCATTTAACGGGAATTTCAACAAGTAAGTATTAAACAAATTCTATTTTATTTATACTTATAATTAAAATGACATAACATTTGACTAAAAGTAATAAAATGATTACAGTGAATAAAAAATCTATAACATTTTCAACATTGGAAGGTGATTCTGCTGATAAACTGGATGAAATGTATAGAGTAAAACCAAGCTTTCTTAAAGTGGAACCAGGATCCTGTTTATTACCACCTAATTATATATTTTTCGCTAAAAAAATAAGAGATATGCAAATATATAAAAATGACGTATGGATAGTATCTCATCCACGAACTGGTAAGTTTAATTAAACTATTTAAAAGAGAAATGATAAATAATAAAATTATTTTAAAATAATATTAATGAGAATATTTTAATTATACAGGTAGTAATTGGGTACAAGAAATGGCATGGTGTATCGGAAGTAATTTCGATTATGAAGCCTCAAAAACTCTTCTGATGATTCGTAATCCATTACTCGAGTAAGGATTTTAATAAAATGTTAATAATTTAATTACAACAAAATTTATTAAATTATATGTTTCAGAGGATCCGCCCTTGTAGTAACAGGAGATTTTGTAGATTGGTTTTCAAAGTTAGGTGACTCAGTGGAAAATGTTATAAATGCCCCGAAACCTCGTTACATTAAAACACATTTACCATGGGATTTATTACCTACAGATATTCATTTAAAAAAGCCCAAAGTATGTACATATACTTAATTATTTTTGTGTACTAAAAAATGCTTATACACATTTATTATATTTCAGATTATATACATTGCCAGAAATCCTAAAGATACTTGCGTGAGTTTTTATCACTATTGTAAAACTTTTCATAATATAAAAGGCAGTTTCGAAAATTTTGCGGAATTATTTATAAGCGAGAATGGTATTGATTTTGCAATTAAGTTTTAAGTATTATAGAACGTATATATATATAGTAACTAATAATAATTTTGTTGATAATTTGTGTTTAAGCACCAATGGGGCCATTTTGGAATCATGTACTTCCTTTTTGGAATGTCAGAAAACAAGATAATATTCTGTTTTTAAAATATGAAGATCTGAAGAAGGTTTTTATATGAAAATACTTATAAGATTGTTTTATCTGTTTCTAACGATGATTGCATTTTTTTAGGATCAAGTTAAAATAATTAAAAAAACAGCAAAATTTCTTGACAAAACAATAACAAAAGACCAAATTATTAAGCTTAGCGAACATTTGGAATTTACTAGAATGGCAGCAAATCCTGCTCTAAATTTAGAACAATTATTAAAACTGAGAAGTGCTGATGAAAATGATCCTAATGCAAAATTTATAAGGAAAGGCAAAGTTGGGGACTGGAAAAATTATATGTCAGAAAATTTAAGTAAAAAATTCGATAATTGGATGGAGAAACATTTAGAAGGTACTGATTTAAAATTTGAAACAGAAATTTCAACGTGCGAATAACAATGAGAATTTTTAAATCATGTGTGTGAACATAATATATAATAGAAAATAAGATATATAAAAGTCTATATATTATATACTATAATCATTTAATTAATTACATATATATGTACAACGAATTAAGATTTCTTTTTATATATTAACTTTCACAACTAAATAGTATATTAAACAAACACAGCTAATTATCTCGACAATGCTTTATATTCTTTTTTTATATCTAAATAAACAATATACTACATTCAGTATTTTGTACTAAAAATGTCAATATTGCTTACTGATGGATCTAATATTAAAAATAAATTATTACACCGTAACACCAATTCCAATTGCTTGGATTTAACCATGTGATAATTGTTGCAAATGAAGACCCACTTATGAATAAAAAATATATGACCAAATTTTAACAGAAAACAATTTCAAGAACGTTGATCAATTATTTAGACAACTATGTAATTAAAAATTGTAACATAATGGAGAATATCATAATATATACTATAATAATATAATCCATAAAATGTACAATATCTAATTTGAAAACGTTTAATTAATTCTATATAACCCAGATAATTTTCTAATGAATAAAATACAATGCAGATTCATAGAGTGCATTTTGAGAATAACATATATATTAAATATATATGTTCATAAGCTTCCTTTCTTTGTGTGTCATTGAAATGTAAACTTAGCAATTAGCATGTTCTCCTGTTCCCCCATTGTCTCTGCTCAATCGACAAAAATGTTTTATAACGACAACGGAGAAGAGAAATAATCACTGTTTTCATTCGAGATCTTTCGTTGCGTATGAAGGAACGTATAGAGTCTTCAGCCATCTATCTAATTTATGCTATCCTAATAATAACTTCGAAGACTTTCTCTGCATCTCTTGCACTCATTGAAAACTCATTTCATTCAATAAAGGCAATGATCGATAAATACTTCTTAACTGGCTTGAAATTTTTTTCCAACTTATTTTTGATTATCTTTTATTTTTTCTTTAACTCTCAGTTATTTAAATATAAAAAGAAATTAAAAATATATAGTTAATGAAACATTGAATAAATTAAAAAAAAAATTGTTGAGATGTTACTTCGATTAATTTAACTAAGGATTAAAAGGAAATGTTTGTTTCTGTTAATCCATTGTATCTCTTATAGTGTTTCTATTTTTGAATTAATAAAGTGAGAAAGAGAAAGAGATATATATATATAGAGTAAGTGAGTGAGTGAGTGAGTGAGTGAGAGAGTGAGAGAGAGAGAGAGAGAGACATAGAAAGGACTATGCATGCGCCATCTGTGCGAGTAAAAGGAAACTTCTTACGGTAGGTTGTACTTGTGCACGACCTCGAGCCCGGATTTGTGTGTTCTAGAAGAAATGGACGGAGATTTTTTATAATGTACGCCATAAAAGGTATATTTTATTAACACTTTACAAATAATATCACTTTATTTATTAATGTTGTTTGATCATCGAAGATTCATTCAACAGCTTTCCCTAGTAATTTATTGTTAAGACTATCTTAAATCAAATGCGACTGTCATCAAACATTTTTGCTTGTATAATTTACAGCTTTTGATAATTCATACCATAAACTATTTGCTAGTTTGTAATACTTATTGTGAGAAATAATTCATGCGTAAGAGTAGTTTTGTAAAGTCTAAACATATATTTATTTTATATTTGTAAATTAGAATATATTAACAATATAATTTTATATATATATATATGTGTGTGTGTGTGTGTGTGTGTGTGTGTGCTTTATCATAGATTGCAATAAATAATTGAAGTATTTTTATTTTAATACTCAGAGAAAAGTATAAGAAAATCGATCAACAAGATAAGTGTCAAATCATAAATTTGAGTAAAACTGCCTTCACAGAGAGACAGTCATAACAAGTATAAAATCAACATGCCGTCCACTTGTGGAGATGGTACAGATATACAAGGTATTGATATAAACATATTTTTTAATGTATTCTATTCAAATAGTAATATTCAAAGATATTATCCATATGATCTTTTTGTAGTCAGCGTAGTAGATGGTATATCGAGTACAGATAGTATTGGAACACAGAGTGATGTCTCTGGCCATACTACGGTGTCAGGGAGACCTAGGATGGATGTAGCATGTGTATTAGATCTACAACAACCAGAACATCTTGCACAACGAAAAAGAGCCTTGGAAGAAGTTAAACAAGCGTGTCTTTTAGTTAATGCAAATATGCATCATATACAGGTACGTTTAATTAAAATAATATTATGAATTATGTAATAATTACACAATAAGTTTTACTTATGCAACTATTATAAATATGTTTTCAATATTATATAATGCAAGTTTACTTTTTATTACAGTTTGAAAAGCTTGATTTTGGAGAAACTAATGTATTAGATACATTTTATAATGCAGATGTAGCTGTGGTTGATTTAAGTATTCAATTACAACAATCTGCATTATTCTATCATTTGGGTGTTAGGGAAAGCTTCGGTATGAAAGAAAATATCTTACTTCATAATGATGTGG
The DNA here is from genome assembly GCF_001465965.1 of Polistes dominula. The sequence goes on along the minus strand of NW_015148990.1, from coordinate 2,165,449 downwards.
ATACAGAAGCTACGATTAGACTCAAGGTATGTATGTTGTAATATCAATTATAAATTACATGACATCTTAAAACACAGTTGATGCAAATAATGCAGTAGATCAGTATGCATTAGACAATAAAAATACTTATATATAACTGTTAATGAATGTGAAATGGAAAAAGAAATATTTTATATTAGCCACATAAAAAATTATGTCTACAAATTTTAAACACTAACATAGATATGTAGATTTCAATAACAAATATAGTGATCAAAAAATGTAATATATTGTATCTTGTACAATATATTACAATATGTATAATAACCTTGTACATTTATTAGAACTATAATAGTCACACTGAAACAATGATCTTAATTAAAGGTCTAATAAATAGTTATGTACTGTGAAATCAATTCTATCATGCAATTAGTGAAGGTCTTATTACACACGTTACGAAATTTAGTTAACTATATATATTTCTTACTAAATCATATTCTCTTAGAAATTACTTTGCCTTTTATATAAATTAATTAAGATTTTCAATTATATTATTTTTTTTTCTATTCAATTTTCTAATTAAAGTTATTAAATATGAATTATAAAATTATATCAATTTATTTACTAACAAAAATAGTTTACAAATCTTATAAAAAAAAGTGTACAAATCTTACATTTAGATAAAAATATATATTATGATAAAAGCTATTTGAGATGATGATGATGATGATGATGATTCGCGCGCATGCCGCACATGTGCAATATGTCTTATTATCTTCACAAGTTTCACACTTCGTCATTCTCGTATCTACAGTTGAACGGATTATATTCAGGTCTTCATTATTTTCACGTTAAATTGTTAATAATTAAATAGTTCATTTATATATTATCATTATCTTATGTTAATTAATAATTGTCAATTACTATCGCCGATATTTAAAGTAGAATTCATAAGATTCATAGTACTATATAAAAACTTTTGAAATTATAAAAATTTTGTTAAAAAATATTATCAACAAATAATCAAGTAAAGTCGTCTTAATACAATCTGCACATTTAGACAATCTTACCACATACCTAATATGTAGTTCTACCATGTATGGAACTGAAAAATATGAGCTCATGCTCTTAATATAGCAGTTATCCATTGTGCTTGCTAGCAGTACGCGGTAATCGAAATTGCTCTATATTTTTCTTCTAAAGTGTAATTTATATTTACATGTGTAGTTAAATTATTATTAAAATTCAATTGTTTAAATTACATTTGTATTAAATATAAAAAGAAATTATATCTTACAGAGTGATTAAATCAAGTTTAATTGTGGCAGTTACAATTGTAGCATTAATGAAACATGAATAAATCCAAAGTAACGTTTTAATATACTTTCCTATAATATATCAATAAAATAAATATAATGTAAAATAATTGTTACAGTTGTCGTGTGGTAGTTACACTTTTGTGTCATATCGTGTAATCGAGTGTGGTTCTTGTGTTGCTACCAGTCCAGCAACTAGTAGAATTACAGGTGAAGAATCCATAGATCCAAAACAACACCTTACATTAAAATTAAAGAAATTATTTCAAGATGTTGAAGTACAATCCAAGTAAGTATATAATTTATAGTATAAATTGTTTCTATATATCTGTGATTCAAAAGATAATTTGCATTCATAAATAATTAGATCATAATACAAAAAAATCTATCCATTTTTTATTCTTATCTTATCTTTCTCACAACCTTTATTAAGGTATATACTTATCATTTTAAAATCAATAGTCTTTGTGTATTACTTTGTATCATTTAAATGTAAGTTTTTATACAATTAAATAAAATTGATATATTTAACTTAAATTATCATGTCTGATATTTTTAGAGCTCACATGAAAGAAAAATTCTTAGCAGACTTACGGAAAGCACGTGAAACTTATTCGGGAGAAGAACTCTCTAGAGCCTTGAACAACATGCGTAAACGTTTGGATGATCCCAATGTTCTCTCTGGAGAAGTGGTGCTTAATGTACTCATTTCATTTCGAGAAATCCAGGTATAATTTGTATTTATAATATAATATAATTAACAAATAATAATAAATGGAATATATTTGTTCTAGGGTTACGATGCGATGGTGCAATTGGTCGACGATTTAAAAACTATACCTACGCATAAAAATTATATTAATACTCCTGCTATTCGTTACTTATATGCTTTTGCATTAAACAGACGAAATAAAGAAGGAGATAGGGAAAGAGCTTTGAAAGTTATTGAAAAAGCATTAGAAAAAAAAGAAAATCATGTACCAGACATGTTGTGTTTGTGTGGAAGGATATATAAGGATAAGTTTGTTGAAAGTAGACATACGGATCAAGAAAGTTTAAAAAATGCTATTCATTGGTATAGAAAAGGTTTTGAGGTAATATTTATATATATATATATATATATATATATATATGTCGACACATATAGTGTTCTTCAGCCAATGTATTGCCTTGAAATGATGGATTTTTAGGATTAAAATGATAAAAGTCTTTAAAAAATACTAAAAGAAATTGATAATTTCTAAGGTACATATAAATGATCAAGAAAAAACTAGTTTATAGATTATCTTTTTGAAATCTATATTGTGAAGAGCTATAATAATGCTAACTCTTTGTAGGAATCAAGCCAATATAAAATAATGCAATTATGATGAACTTGTACCATATGATTACATATGTGAATATTATCCTATTGTTATAAATTCTTAATATTTAGAAATATCAATTATATTTTTAACAAACAAGTATGAGAGAGTTAAGGTGGGTGGAACTTAAATCATTCAAAATAATAATAATTATTATTATTTCATGTATTATATTGGATAAAATGTATTTGAGCATAGTTATTGTTTAGTAAGCTTTTTATTTATTTTTTATACTTATGTTTTGCGTATGGTATAAGTTTATTATCATTTACTTTTTCCTTGATTATATATTACTTTGATTGATTATGAAAATTATTTTGTATTTGTGACTATCTGCATCTTTATCATTTATACAAATAGACAAATTAATTATCAATTTCTTAGCTTATAGCATTCATACTTTCGTTTGTTGCTTTGATTTCAGGAATCTATTTTTTCAAGTTAATTCAATGGCTGTTGAATATTATATGTAACAGCATAAATAATTATAAATTACATTAAGCGTCACAGTATTCAACATGATTACAATTTTTGACCATTAGGTTCAACCAAACGAATATGCCGGTATAAATCTTGCAACACTGTTAGTTATAGCAGGCAATGAATTTTCGAAGAGCGAAGAACTACAACATATAGGAATGATATTGAATAACTTAATCGGGAAAAAGGGCAGCCTGTCAAGTTTAAAAGACTATTGGGATGTCGCAACTTTTTTCGAGATTAGTGTGCTAGCAGAAGATTACTCTAAGGCTATACAAGCTGCTGAATGCATGTTCAAACTGAAGCCACCCAACTGGTATGTATAATAAATATTTTAATAATTTTGTTTATCAAATAATTGTTGTACAAAAATGACAAGTTTTCTATATGAAAGTAATTTCATTATAGGTACCTGAAGTCAACTATTGGCAACATATCCTTGATAGATAGGTTTCGGAAAAAAAATGAAGAGGCTGAAGCTTCACCTGAGGAGCAAATATTTGGTTTTTGGATGGACTACTTTGTGGAAGCCACAAAACCGGAAGTTGGAGATAGTATACGGTTTCCAGTAAGTTGATAAATGGAATCGTTCTACAAAGGATCCAGTTTTCAATTTGGAAGACTATGGCTTATAGTATTGCATTACGAATCCAGCTTGCTTCTGTACATTTTTGGTCAAAGTAAGAATAATATAAAATGCTTTTCTGTGCAGGTCCTTAGATTAATTAATTTTTATTAATGAATTTTTTATTTTAAATTAATTTATTGAAAGGATATTGTTTTTTGTATTTTCTGTTATAGCTTCTGGTGTTAGAGCCAACGAAAATTTTAATGCCAAGCTACGTCAACGTCAATCTTGGTGCGGAAGAAAAATCCATTCAAATCTGGAACTTATGCTTGGATAACATGAAAAATAACTGCAAGCAAGTACACGATTGGTTGTTTACTGCAAACATGATCCGAAGTGTGAGCCTGTATAAAAGAGATGAGAGATGTCTCTTTTTATACGTTCATCAAAACTCTGATGATTTCCAAATGTATTTGCCATCTGTACAATGTAGGCAAAGATTTTATGACTTGATCTTAGAAATGACTAGAGATCAAGAAGGTATGGTTGCAGATTTGGATGCTTACATGACCGATGATCGTATGAAGGTCAGTGATTTTATAATTAATAAAATTAACATTAAAAGTTAAAATTCTATACAAATTTATTATGTAACATTTATATTTATATTTTCAGTTTGAGTATGAACTGGATGATCAAAATAAAAGAATAATACTTGGAAAAGGGACATATGGTGTCGTGTATGCAGCTCGTGATTTAAATACTCAAGTGCGAATTGCAGTGAAAGAAATTCGGGAACGTAATCTAGGAGATGTTCAGCCTTTACACGAAGAAATTAAATTACATAGTCAACTGAGACATAGGAATATTGTTCAATACTTGGGATCAGTGAGCGAGGATGGATACTTCAAAATTTTTATGGAGCAGGTCCCAGGAGGTCAGTGTTAAAACATTTTTCTAATTGAGAAAAAAAATGATTAATGTTTATATATTTATTTTTTTCTTATTTAGGAAGCCTATCAGCCTTACTACGATCTAAGTGGGGTCCATTAAAAGAAAATGAATCAACAATATCATATTACACTAAACAAATTTTAGAAGGACTTAAATATTTACATGATCAGAAAATAGTTCACAGAGATATTAAAGGTTCATATAAAAAATTGAATTTATATTATATTTGATAAAATTATTAATATCTTATTCATACACAAATTTTGGGTTTTAATTTTTAGGTGATAACGTGTTAGTTAATACTTATAGTGGTGTAGTGAAAATCTCAGACTTTGGTATGTCTAAACGTTTGGCTGGTCTTTGTCCAAGTGCTGAAACGTTTACAGGAACCTTACAATACATGGCACCAGAAGTTATCGACAAAGGTCAACGTGGTTATGGTGCACCTGTAAGTGAAAAAAAAAATATATATATATATATATATATATATATATGTAGTATACTATGATGCTCCGGCCACGCGTTGCTGTGGCTTTCTTTAGTATTATATTAAATCAACGTTTTATAACAAAGTCATAGCGACGCGTACCTGGATCATCCTAGCATTTCTATGTAATATAAAATATTAATTAAATTATTTTATCATAAATTGTGATATTAGGCAGACATTTGGTCTCTGGGCTGTACTATAGTTGAAATGGCAACAGGAAAGCCGCCATTTATCGAATTGGGCTCTCCTCAAGCAGCTGTATTCAAAGTAAGTAAAAGATATTTTGTATAAAAAATATAATAATTACCAAATACTTGTTTATTTTCATAGGTTGGATACTATAAAATACATCCCGAAATACCGTCTGAATTATCCGAGAGAGCCAAAAGTTTTATATTAAGATGTTTTGAACCAAATCCTGATGTGAGAGCAACCGCTGCCGAATTGTTAGAAGATCCTTTCTTAAACGAGTATGCTATATTTTAAATTAATTAAATTATTATTCATAATATATTAAAATGTTAATATTACTATACTCACTTTATATTTATTATTCACAGGAAAAAGAAAACTAGTAGATTAGCAGCACCACCGGACTTTAGTAGAAGCATATCTGTTCCTGCAGATAGAGTTGACCGTTTAGGAAAGTGCGACAAAACAAATAACAATCATATTATAACTTCTACTGCGATGCAAACATCGCAATCAGATGACAGGTACAGTTGATATTTAAAATGATTAAAATATCATTTTGTTTACAGCTTGAGATCACTTTATTCCTGAGTCATTACATTTTACATTCATTTAATGCTTGAACTCGGTATATATGAAGCTTTAATGCCAACATTATCATTGTGATATTGTTAATTGATAACTGCTTTTAAATATTATGTATAGTCCCAAAAGCTTTGAGATATAATTATCTATTTATGATACAACACAAGAATACATACACTATATACATGTAATATAATCTTGTAATATTATAATATATATATGCGAATATTTTAGATACGTATAGATTCAAATTCTAAATATATGGAGAAAATATTTATCAAATTTAATTTTATAATTTTTTTATTTAGTTATTTTTGTAAAGTAGCGATATAATTAACATGACTAAAAAATGATTACTTTTTTTAATAATAACATTCTCAAATATATCAATCTTATATTAAATATAATTATAATTGGTATTTGTATAATTAACACGTTGAGTCCCATACAAATTCTTAAGGAAATCCCCGTCAAACTACACGCATTACTTTATATTGAAAAAAAAACCAGTTGAACGTCAGTCACCGACGATGACTGACGCGGCCTAAACGAAAAGGTCAGTGTCATGGGTATGGTTACTGATGTTCAACTGTCTTTTTTTTTCAATACAAAATAACGTGCGTTGCCTGACGGAAATTTCCTTAAGAATCGCGTGGTGTGCAACGTTTTAACAAAAAGGTATTATTATATATAATATTTAATAATTAAGAATTGCATGTAGTGGAGGGCTAACCAAGTCAAGCCCATTGAGAGAGCGCAGTCCAGCTCACCTTCTGTCTCCCATCAGCATGCCAACTACAACTCTTTCTTTTAACAGGTATGATACCTTTATTGAATAATATTGATATAATGTGAATATATACATTATAAACTTCGTTGAGATCTTTTATACTTTGATGAAAATGTTTTCACATTATTTACAATTGTATGAATACACAATTATTTTTTGAAATCTTTCATTGCCTTATATCGCATTTTAATTATGGATAATAATATTCTCCTAAACAATTCCTGCAGAAATCTATGTGATGCTTTTTATTCCTGAACTTACATGTGGTGAATGATTATTGCTTTATCAAACTGTTTATATGTAAAATATTTAAACAGGGGCATATGTGGTAAAAATAAATTATAATTGTTCCCATAATTTTATTTTAATCTATGTGTATAAATAAGTATAAATTGTGTCAATAGAATAGATATATGTATGCTAAAATAAATTACTCTTTATTAACAAATTATTTTAAATATTACTTGAAGTACTTTATAAAGTTTAACAGATAGATATAATTGTTTTTTCTTCCAATTTCTAGCACAATAGGTAATACACCATCAATAGAAACAAATGAAAGCGATACAACTGGAGCTTCTATAACCAGAAGAAGTTCTTCTGGTGGATTATTATCACCGGAAGTTGAATTAGGAGGTGAGTATGTTTACATAAATAGCATTTAAAATTTGTTAATAAAATAATCAAATAAATATCCGATTAATTATAGGGCAATCAGGACATAAATCTGGAGAAGAACAAGAAGGATTTTATCTATTGAAAAAAGATAGTCAGAGACGAATGACACTGACAAGAGTTCTTGGTCAAGATGAAACAAAAATTTGTGAAGTTTGGATGAGAGGTATACATCAGGATGTTGGCCAAACTGTTTTGCGCACGGTAATTCTACAATATACATTTTGAAATAATGATTAATATTTATTACAATTAATAATTTCAAAATTATTTTTAGAATCATTTGATATTATTGATGCGCGGATTAAAGGACTACATTTCTGAACAAAATCAAGAAGTTATTATAACAGCTATACGCACGTTAAAAGAAGAATTAGATTTTGATTCAACAGCGATTAATCATCTTCAATTAGCTATTTACTTGTTTCAAACAGCGGTGAATGAAGTTTTAAGAATGCACAGCATTAAACCACATTGGATGTTTGCATTGGATAATTTAGTAAGAAATGCCGTTCAAGCAGCCATTACAGTATTGTCGCCTGGTGAGCGATTCTTTATTTTCTCATTCATTTCAAATTAAATCATAAGATTAAATATTTAAAATTCAATCTTAGTATATGAAATGACTTATAAAAATATCTTGTATAAAATGTAATTGTAATTATTTTTTATTAAGATGTTTCGACAAACATAAATTATAAACGAACTTTTTTTTATTGTATTTTATAGAACTTGGAGCAAATTTATTAGGACAGGAGCGTGTACAACCTGGTGATCAAGGTCCTGAAGAGGGTTCTACATCTGGTGTTTCAACAGTGAATTCTATAAAATCTCAGAAAACAGCTGATTCTGTTGACAATAAATATTGGAAAGAATATCACGATCAAATGGGAACATTAAAGATGGAAAACATGAAGTTATTGCAAGAATTGTTAGATTGTCAAAAATCATATCAAATATTATTACAAGAAGCTTTAGAAGAACAAAAAGCTCAAATAAATACATTGACGCATCTATGTGAGAACATTAATAGAAAAGCCTTAAGACAAGAATCAGGGTGAGTACTTTTAAATATAGTTTCTCTTTATTTAATAAAATATTATAATGATTCAAAAAGAAAATTAATATTATTATTTTTGTTCAGTTATAATTCTAACATGTCTGGTTGCAAAAACGGAACTGATCAAACAGATTCATTACAAACAGCTAATTCGAATCCTATAAATTCTTCATTCAAAGATGCAGCACTTATCAATTGGTTATACAATCTTCAAATAGATGAAGTATCAATCGATAGAGTAAATATTATATTCATATTTTTCACATTAAAAAATTAACTGATTATAATTAAATTTAATTCTAATCGTTCATTATATATATTTGTATTATAGTTTATGTACGAGCAATACACTTTGGAAGACGTTTTAAATTATTTTACAAGGGATGATATTCGAAGACTCAATTTCAGGTAATCGTATAATATTGTTAATAGTATCCAATCTAATTATAGAAATGTTTAATATAATTTTATGTTTGTATTTACAGAGGTGGCGTCGAGTTAAGGATATGGCAAGCTATATTAAAATATAGGAGGGATCAGGAAGATAAATATTAAGCAAAGATTAATAAGTACCTATCACTATATTTTACAAAGAGTTATTATCTGTATAAAATGTTTTCTAGCAGGGTAACGTACTTTCGTCAAGTCTGATTACTATGAAATAATCAAATGATATATTTCGTTCGGTGTGTCGCTTGACAAATAGAATACGTTGAACTTCCACTTGAGATCATGGGTGACACGATGATATTAGTAGTGTATCGAGTAGTTCCTAACTATCGATTAGTTTCAGATTATTATTGTAAATATCAATAATTAATATTGTAATAATTTGTTTTTTTTTCTTTGTGCAACCATTTGCTAAATTTATGTAACTCAGTATTTTTCATTGAACATATCCATCATGATGCATACGTCTTAACGATACAGAGTTTCTAATTTTTTATTCGTTCTGTGTCGCATTCAACGTGATCATGTTTTATTCTGTTAAACAGGAAATATTCTGTTTATTTTTATCCAAGTTTTCAATTAAGTTATTTGTGATTCATCGTATACTCAGGAATCGACAATACAAATCTGCTATGCAAATTATCTCCGCTGCAGAATTAAATAATTAAAAGAATTGATAACATTATAGTAAAAACATAACAAAAAGTATCAGTAAAATAATTATCCAAAATATTTATATTACCAATACTAACTCAATTGAGAAAGATTATATTTTAAAATGTAATATTAGATTATTCTCTAACAGAAAATGTTTCTATGTCGTCTAATGCTTCCTCGCGAACGAAATTGTTTTCAGTGCCTTGTAATACTATGGTTATAGTACAAGAAATAATATTTATTGTTTCTCGTCTTATATACATGTTGTCTTAAATCTGTGTATTATAATATTATATCTATATATATTTTTAAATAATAGAACACACAAAGAAAAAGAAAAAAAGAGACAAAATAGTCTTCCGCACTTAAAATAACTGATACACGTGAAACGATTAATGAAGTAAATTACGTTTTGCTTGTTAATCACACACATTTCTTTTTTTAAATAATATACGATCGAAAAAACAATACTTCATATTACTCTGAACGTCGATCGATTCGTTAAGATGCGAAGTGCCTACATTGTCAATAAAATATTTCCAACTTTTCATGTACTCTGCGATATATTCTATATATGATAATGGATAGATCAATTGTTAATATCACTTCTTGTCATGTCAGACTATCGAAAATGAACGTTATCATCGTGACGAAATATTTGCTCTCGATTTTTTAAATACATTAACGAGAGTGGATAAGTTGTTACACTGTTAAAGTATTGTTGTTTCTGTCGCATAATAGAATTATCGTCGTTGATCTTAACACATTTGCAATAAAGAATTAAATGAATATTATGCTGAATTTTGTAAAACGTAATGAAGAGTTCATTTCAATTATTTCCCGAAGCTACGAATGAAATAACCTGATTAATACAATTTAATCAATCTACCGTATTTTGTAGTTTTGTAGCATTTGATTACCACGAAAAAGGAAGAAAAAATAAAATGTAAAATAAAATAAAAGAAGATATATTCGTCTAGCGAGGGGTACTTCGGTTAGCTCGTGTAGCAGAAAAAACGGTAGACAATTACCGTGAAAATTGTAAAAGTTTGAGTCCGTTCTGCGAGGGGGTTGAAGTAGAGAAAGTCGACGCATTCATTTAAAACGCATAAAAGTTTCTGTCGGCTGATACGCATGGTTGGCCTTATTTTTTATTTTTATTTTTTTATTTTTTTTTATTTTTTTTCCAACCATCAAAATGCCTTTTTTATCGTTCTCCTTTTTCCTGTTCCCGCGTGTGTGCGTTGGTGCGGAAAAAAGCTACGGTATGAAATATTCACAGGGGTATCCCTGAATGTTAACCGAATACCTTCGATCTCTGGTTCTTTTGTGTAGCTTACGAAAGGGGTGTGTATTTGCATGCGCCGTCAAATCATTGCATCTAAAAGCTAATCAAACGCGGAGATAAAACATTGCACCTTTCTTACTCTTCATCATTGAATAACGCCGTTCTATTGGAAATCGTTTCTCTCGATCGTTTTTTAAAATTAAACCCTTTCTTCAAGATCCATAACAACAAATTTAAAAAAAAATAACATTCTATTTACTACAAGAATTCTTTCCTTTTTTGTTTTTTACTAAAAGAAATATTAAAGTTTTCGATAAATTAACCTCGTCCTATTGAGAATATTAATATTTTTATAAATCATTTGTAAACAAAATGTATATTATATTCTTGTATACTTTTATATCTAAACATAGAAATATGTCGAATAATAAACGACAATAAATTATTATTCGTAGTAATTAACATTATCGAAATGGAACTATATATATTAGCAAGTATAATTGGACAGAAAAGAAGGAAGAAGAAGAGGAAAAAATAAAAGCCGGTTCTCTCTTCTTTATAAGCGTTGCTTTTATGATCTCGTTGTTCTCCTAAAGAATCGATATTATTCTCGAGGAACGCACAGCAAGAGCTCTTATCGTCGTAACGCGGTTATCGAGGAATATTTTTCCACGCCTATCTATCGAATTGGCAGGGAGCAGCTGTTATTGCAACACAACCCTGGCGAGCCCTTGTCATCATTAGCAATTCCATAACAAAAGCCTGGCTGTTTCAAGGGCGAGAATCTATTCCTTTTTCTCTCTCTCTTCCTCTATTACATTCCCATTCTTTTTCTTTCTTTTCTTTTCTATCGAACGATCGCATTTTTGCAAATATAAATGTAAATGCTTAGATTTCGAAGGGGTTTGCTTGTGTTGTTTCTTTATCATCTTTCTCTTCTTCTTCTTCTTTCTTTCCCTCCGTTTCTTTTCATTTCTTTTTCTTCATCTTTGTAGAATTCCTAAAATATGAAATCGCAAATATGGGAGTTGTAGAATAGGTGGATGGAGGCGAATCTCAGTAAGAAAGAAATAAAAAAAAAAAAAAAAGCGAGAATTTTACCGTCAAGCCGTTCTCGATCGTGCTTTTCCTCGATATGGGCGGAGGGAGGGGGTGAATGGGGGTAGTCCGTTGCTCATCCTAGCGTATTATCAAATCAGTTTTCCTCGCTTCATCTTATCTCTTCGAATACGCTACTCCCCTATATCCACACCTTTTTTTTCTTTTTTTTTCCTTTCCTAACGGTAATACGTCAAAAAACTTCCTTACGAATCGTTGCACATTTTCTTCCCCAAAATCCCATCACTAAAGATTATTTTTTAATATATACCCTGATAATATATCCTTCCTCGGATGGATTAACGATCAAAGATTTTACATTGATAGCTTTATTATTTTTTGTTTCTTATTCTTTTTTCTTAACACGAAATTTATCAAATTTGATTTAACTATCACAATGGTTCTTTTTAAAAAGTTACTAAATACCACTGGCTCATTCAGTTTCTATGTAAATTCGTGCCTAAAATTGTGTATGCAGTCAGAAGCGTCCTTTACTTCGGGGTTCTTTGAAATCGCAAATAAAGCGGTGCAAACGAGCGCCGAATCAGAACCCACCCCGAAATGATTTCGGCCAAGCGTGAAAGGGAGGTTTTACCCCGATCGAGCTACAAATCCAGCTTTCCAGCCCTCTTCCTCTTTCTCTCTCTATCTATCTCTCTCTCTTTTGGAGTGCTCTTCTTCGAGCTGCTTTTACCTTTTAATTAACTAACTACGCCTGTGTGAGGTACCTAACTAAAGAGGATTCCCGTTCAAGAATAAAAGATTTTCTACGTCGCTCAAATAAATCCATTTTCCTTCGAATGAATAAAATAGGATTGGCAAGTAGAATAAAATGTTTTTAATCATACGTTAAATGAAATCAATCAAAAATTATTATTTTCTAAACATATTGTTTTTGAATAATCATTGACAAATTACTTTTAATAGAATTTATCTATCAATTTTAATTTAAATTAATCTTTAAATAAAATCTCATCATAATATACATATAAATAACATAAATATATACTTACAGTAATCGATAATATTAATAAAAGTTTAATAAATAATTTAAAAAAAAAGAGAGAAAATTGTCAATATAAAGCTCGGTATATTACAAAAGAGAACAAAGAGGTCTCGATTCATTCTCGGCTTTATCTTTTATCCAACATTGTCACACCTTGTCGTCCGTTGGAATTAATTATTTTCAGCTTAACATCTCTTTAATTTGTTGCTACAGGAAGGAAGGGAAGGGGGGTTGATGATCGAGAAGATTTAACTCAGCTAGGCAATAAAATCTCTTAATAAAGTCTCTTCACGTTTTGTTCTCTTCGTGGTGCTTTGGTCAGCATCAATACTGATGACTATGGTATTCCAAAATTTAATATCTAAAGAAACAAAAAATAAAAGAAGAAGAAGATATCATCGTAAGGATAATATATGTGATAGGTATGAGATAAAAGATAAAATTGTTATGAATCGTCAACTGGGTTAGAATTAGTTTTTGGTTGTTAGGTCTCGGGGACACGTTTCGTGGTAAGGATTTTGCGACCGATATTGCACCGTTTTCAAGCACACCCTTTCTCGTCTCATAATACCCCAAAGGGCTACAAGGCAACAGATGTATTCGATACATATTCATATCCACCACGTCTCTCTTTCCATTATTGTTACTGTTATTATTGTCAAGGGTTGGTAGAGTCAGGTTGGTATAACTACCAGAAATAAATAACCTACGAAATTCGTTATAACTAACTAGAAAAATAAAAAAAATAAAAGAAATATAATGAAAAATGGAAAAAGAAAGAAAGAAATAGTACCCCTTTTGATAATTATAAAGAAATGATTCATTGTTGTTCTTTTTTTCAATGGAATTTTACAATTAAACGGAATGAATTAATATATTATAACGATTAAATGATGTTCGAAATTATCTTGTCGTGAGCAAGATTTTTTGAAGCATTTAAAGAGAACCACACCTGACTCGATGTTGAATTATTATCTGCTCGAAAAAGTTAGACATCCAACGAGACGATTGTTTTGCCGGGAGGGGGAAAAGTAAAGAAAGCAAAGAAAGAAAAAAAAAATAAGGAAGCCGGATGGCTTTTAATCGTCCGTACTTAATACTTTGCACCGTGGGAGTCGAAGAAAGCTGGGGCATCTCGAGAATCCTTTAATCTCCGTGATCTATTATCTCCTCGAGAGAATAGTGGATGAGAATTAGCCTTCCCTCGTAGAGGACCGGCACGGCTGTAGTTGAATTATTGCCAGGCGTATCTGAAGGCGGCAACGACGACGACGACGACGACGACGACGACGACGACGACGACAACTACGACTACGACGAGGATGAGGATGCTGGCAGCAGCACCATAAAGTCGACCCCGAAATGTTTCGCTGATAATGCGATTCCATGGACGAAATTACTCCGCGTAACGGCGTATATCGAGAACCGGGGGTTGGGTGGGGGTTGAAAGAAGAGAAGGTGTTTATAAGAAGGGATAGAGAAAGGAGGGAACTTCGCTGTGATTCGTCGCACCGGTGTGAGATGTTCTCTTTCAAACGAAAAGAAAAAAAAGGGCCGAAAGAAGATTGAGAAATGAGAGGAAATCGAAAAATTTTCCCTTTAGATATTTCGAACGTGTCACATCTTGCTATCTTCGAAAAATTCTCTATCTTTCTTTCTCTTTTTTTCTCTCTCTTTCTCTCTGATTATCTTTCTCTCATCTTTCAAGGAATGGTAAAGCAGTGAATTATGCATGAAGACATTCTATGAAATTTTACGACTTATTCGTACCCGTACACTCAAATTCGCTATTTATCAAACGTTACTTTTAAAACGATGTTTCTTTAATTATTTTTTATGAGATTGTATCATTAACACTTCATCTATCTTTTCGTGATTTGTTAACTATCGTCCGGGGTTTGTAAAAATCCTGACGATGTAAATAACATTTCTATTTTTATTTTATTGCATCTCTTAACAATTAACGATATTTCTTAATTATTATAATATTTTATGTATAAGTTGTAAAGTAAAAAAGAAATAAAATAGAAAGAAAGGTTAATAAGTGTAAAAAAATAATCGAAAAATAATAGATGACAATTGAAGATCCTATTTTTAATAAGTTTCCGATAGATAAAGCGTTAACAAGAAATCTTTTTATTTTACATTTACAATTTTTCTATTAAATGAAAAAATTAAAGTCAAAATTACCTGTTGGATCCATAGTAAGTGGCGCCACAATATTTTTCCACATTTACGACAAATCTCACCAGGGGTAAGAAAATCAACAAGAAATGATAGTCGAACGATAACAAATGCACTTGCACCATAGACAATATCAAAGTTTGTTTTCGAAAGAAAAAGAAGGAAACACTGTGAGTATTGAATTATTCGAATCAAACGATAAAATAACACGCGAATTTGATAAATAACATTTAATGATTTTTTTGTTTTAATTTTTTCTCTATGCGAAATTATTTGGAAGATCTGTTACGATATTATCACCACGGGTAGTTTTATTTTTATTTTTTTCTCTCTCTCACTCTCCCTCTCACTCTCTTTCCAATTATTAAAGTTAAAAAATAATTTTGTCAAATTTTTCCTTACACCAAGAGAATACAAAGTCTGGAATGTGTCCAGGTAAATTCAATGACGAAGCAAGTAGTAGTAACGCGGTCGTTGCTAGGAACTGTTTGCTTTAGACCACACCCGTATGATCCATAAACTTTAGTATTGTCGATAACCCATTATCTTTTCTATATTATTTAAAAAAAAGCAAATAAAAAAAAGATACACGATTGGTATGCGACAGAAATGAAACTTTTCTGTGTTGATAATCTTATTGAATTATTAGATTATTATTAGATATGTTTTCATTTTTTTTTAGGAAAATAAACTGAGTATAAGAGAATCTGTATAGTGAGTTCTATCCTTCTCTTTTTTTTCAACCTTTATATTTTCTTTCTTTTTAGTATCGTTTCATAAAATTTGGTCGTTACCGTCGCCATAGAAAGATCCACTTCAAAAATGCGAGTTGGATAGGAAAATACGATGAGATACTTTCAGGACTGACTTGTTCGACGAAAAAAGAGAGAGAGAGAGAGAAAGTTCTTATTTTATTTTATTATTATAAAGAATTTATGGAATATATTTCTTATTCCCTCTTTTTTCTATATTATGTGACTTTCTTGTCAACCAAAATTCTTGCTCCTACTAGTAACATATATATACATAAGATATTTCCGTTTCCTCTTTCTCTCTCTCTCTCTCTCTCTCTCTCTTTCTATTTCTCTTAAACCCTCGTCAAAACTCGAACGAGCTTCGAGTATTTCCCCTCTTTTCGGCACTCTAGTGTCGCGATATGACGAAAATCCATCCTGCCATCGCGGTAAGAGGACTTGCTGAGACAAAGCGAACTTTAGGAGAGAAATAGAAAGAGAGAGAGAGAGAGAGAGAGAGAGAGTAAAGGAGAAAGTGAAGAAGAAAGAAACAAAAACAATGATAGAGAAGGATATAGAATAAAAGATGGATACCTCAACGTCAGCGAGATCGAAGATCCTTTTTCTTCTTCTTTTCGTATCGAGAGAGAAAACGAGAGAAAAATTGGTGGAAGAAAGGGGAAAAAAAGGTAAAATGTGGAATGAAGCGTGCACAGTATTATCCACGGATAATATACGAATATACCACCGAGTATATATATATATATAAGTATATATATATATATATATATATATATATATATATATATATATATATATATACTTATGTATGTACTTTAGAGTGTGAGGACTGTTACGCTCGTAAAGTAAGCTGATATGAATGCGTATGGCATCATTTTACGTGTCTCTACTACATTTTACATACAACTTTCTTTTTTTCTTGTCATCTTCTTTACTTTCCGTAGCTTTATTCAAGGACTTGCTTTCAACGTCTATATGTTGGTATATACGTCACTCTTTGTCTTCTCCAAAAAGTTTCTATCCCTATCCCTTTTCCTTACTCTCTTTCTCTTTCTAGCAATAAGCGGAAGTATTATAGAAGGTCTCAGGTGGCAGGAAATTGGCCTAAATTGGACAACGAAAACTATTGTCCTCGTATATTCGAACGGGGAAAAGATCCTTTAATTTATTCTAACATACCACTCGGTAATACTATTTTATTTTATTTTTTTTTTTCTGAACAAAACAATAAGAACGAATTAAATGAACACGTTTTCGAACATTCTATTGTTTTATTTCTTTTTTTTTTTTAGTTTTTCTTTCTCTTTTTCTGTTCTCTTCGAAAGGGAAAGAGTCTCCCTTTTTTTAATTCATATTTTATTGTATTTTGATGATGTTACTTTTTCTTGATACAAATATTTTGAAATAATTAACTTTGTGATCACGTACTATGGAAACTAACGTTTTTCAATACTAAACGTATCATGACCGGTCAAATGATTGTCAAATTTTTTGGAGAAATTTCTTACAAATTAATTGTGCTATTAGGTGATTCAAAAATTAATTCTTACTTCATAAATGGCATAATATTTTTTGCTATACGTACATCGTAAAATATTTATAACTTTTTGACGATCATTTGATTCATTGTGACAAGTATAAATGAAATAAATAAGTAAAAATAAGTGATGAAATAAATAAGTAACACCATAGTACGTTTAGTGTTAACAGCACTATTTTATTTTTTTTAAATTTCTTCTTAATTTTTCTCTTTTTTTTTGTTTAGGATTCAAGTGAAATTTTAGAATTTTTCCTCTCGTATCTTTTCGTGTGAGAGAGAGAGAGAGAGAGAGAGAGAGAGAAATAGAGAAAAAAAGAGTGACAAGCTTTAGAAGCAAGAATGTCGGATTACGATGATAGTAGAAGCGTCAGGAGCGTTCTCGATTCTGAGAAGTCTGAGGAGGGTACAGAACCAATGCCAACTTGGCAGAATCATCCGTGTGAAGAGAAAATGGGGGAATTCGAGAAGCTCTTACAATCGATGATGGACTCTCGCGACTCGTCACATGAAGAAACTGAAAAGGATGAGGAAGAAATCGAGATCGAAGAGAAGAAGAACGTGATTGTTGGTGAGTGTGTTTTATTAATATTCCTTTAAAAAGTATCTCGATTTGAATGAATTATTTTATTTTTTTTTTGACATTGACGCAAAATTATATTCTACTAATCGGTCTATATTTATGAAGATAAATAAAAAAAGAAAAATTGGGGGAGTTGGGTAGACAAAATTGAGGAATAGAAGCGAAAAGAAATTAAACATCGTCTCGCGCGAGAAAAGGTTAAAAAAGCAATCCCCCGAACGTTAGACGGGGAATGGGGATAGGGTGGGAGACGAAAGAAGGGTGGCTATGAATTTACGGGAGTCATTTAGTGTCCATTTTACGCCTTATTCGTATCAACTAAGCGTCGAGTTGAAGAGAAAGAAAGAAAGAGAAGGTAAGATAACGGAAAGTTTGCTTTGGGGTTGAAGAAAAAAAAGGGGTGAGGAAAAGCTTAAGAAAGAAAGAATGAAAGAAAGAAAAAGAGAATACGGGAAGTAACTGAGATAGAAAGAGAAAGAGACTTCCGAGAACAGAGAAGAGAACCCAGGTAACCTGTTGAGAGCTTCTGGAGAGGGCGAAAATGGAGAGCTTGCTGCAGCTTAACTTGGAGAATTTCCCAGACACACGCCAAGGGCATTACGAGGGAAAGTGGTGTTGAAGTCAGTTCTGCTTCTTGCGTCTGCACGCGCGCTCACACACATACCTTCAACTTAAAATAAAAGAAAATTTCTTTAGTCCCCAGTTTGAATTTTTTTCCTTTCACTATTTTTTATTTTTATGTCTTATTTTTCTTCATATTTTTCTTTTTATTCTTTTTTTTTTTTTTTTTCGGAACAAAAGGAGGATGCTATTTCCGCAATTTACTAATATTTTTCTTGTACGGGATAAATAAGACTCGTGTGTGGAAAACTTATTTCAAATGCCGATAGTGTATTTCTGGCTGGAGAATTAGCGACGATTCAAAGAACGTGGATTCGTTGATCTCGGCAAAAATTCTTTCCCCCTTTTTATGAAGGATCAGAGAATGAGAGAGAGAGAGAGAGAGAGAGATCATGTTCAGACAGAGATTAACTCTATTAGGAGGATAAAAATTACCACGTGAAAGAAACCCTCTTTATAGGTCTTTACGTTTACGGAATAACGAACGATCACTGGTATTGATCGAAATATTAATCGGTTGTAAGTTTAGCAATGGTAAAAACGTAAAGTAGGATGGACAAAAATATTTTGTTACAAATATAATGAACGTATTAAAAATAAAAATCGAAAATAAAAAGTGTGTACTTATACTTATAGTGTTTTTAAACAGACCAATCATCGTAAAACTCGTTTATCACGAAGTAAGAAAATTAAGGTCATAAAATGAGAAAACCACAGTAAAACGTTAGCAGCAGGTAAACGTTTAATAGCATCGAGAGGACCAAAAGTATCGTCACGCAATTTAGTAATGTCCCCTTACTGTCTCAGAATTCTGTCTGATTCTCTCATTCTCAGAACGTAACGACGATGCCAACGTTAGGGTGGTACTATCTACCTCCTTCTTCCTTCCCTGAAAATACTAGCATAATTAAAATAATAAATTCTGTTGGCGGTGCGAGACGCCCTTTAGCGCTGCCTAAATTAGTAACACGTAGTGGTACTACGTATCGCGAAATTCTCTCATGCGTTTCTATGCTAGCCGCAGAAGGCGTGTCTTGAATTATAAACGTTGGAGAGAACCACACATGTTCTTTCTCTTTCTCTCTCTATTTTCTTCCCTTCTTCGTTGTCTTTCATTTCTTTTGCTTCTTTCTTTTCTGTTTTTTCTTTTTTTTTTTTTAGACAGATGCCCTAATCCTGAAGATCGTAAGGAAGGTTTGCCGCGCGTGTCGAGGTCGCTCACGAGATAGGATTCTGATTTCATTAGGGAAATGTTCGTTAGGAAACGTACCTGGCTACGAGCCAATTCGATCTCACGCTTCGTCGAATTTATTCTCTGAAATTGCGGATTCCGAAATGTCCGACAGATCCTGTCTCTTTTTTTCTTTTCTTTTCTTTTTTTTTCTCTTTACACTCTCATTCTTCTTCTTCTACTTCTTCTTTCGATAGTGGACCGTAAAACTGGACAATTCGGATGGAAAATCAAAATTCGAGAAATCTAATGTATTCCTGAAACTTTTGTCGAGATATTTTTTCCTATCTTTCTTTTTTTCTTTTTTTTTTGAAACGAGAAAACGTCGAGAGGGCCAACAAATACTATATCCAAGGATTATCATAATGTCGCTCGTCAGCCTGAAACGCGCATAAGCGAACGTGACGAGTACATATTTCCGAAGTGACAGTATTTTCTTTTTTTTCGTTCCTTCTTTTCTTTTCATAAGCCTACTCTTGAAAAAGTTTTCTATGCGTTCGATTCGACAGATGTGTCTTTTATCTTTTTTCTCTCTCTCTCTCTCTTCCTTTTATCATTTTTTTTTTAATCTTTCGATCACCAGAATATTCTCATTCGTTGGTAGTGTCGAGTTTACGAGAGACAACGTCTATATCGTCGGTTCTTATTTGCTCTTGGTTTATTTCTGTCAATCAGGATTTTCCGATCGGACGAGACCGAACGAGCTTTACGAGAGGGCTTGCAAGGAATGTTGAATGATTCGCGAGTTGAATATCAAACACGAAGGGCGGAATAATACTTGCTCGTGTAGAAGTTCGTAACATTCGATTGGTAGTTCGATCTATCGAATGTTACAGTATCTTGAAAATAATTGAGAAACTTTGGTATAACAAACACACCTTTTAGTCACCCATCCATCTTGTGTGATTAGGCAACACTTTATACGCACGAATGTTTGCGGATACAAAGAGGTTTTAATAAAGTTTCTTACCGATAGATGGAATTGACAAACAGTTTTAACCGAAAAAATAAGAAGTTATGTCTATATTTTCTACATAAATAAAATATTAAATCAAATTAATAATAATTTCAATTATTGACGATAAATTTTTTTTTTAATTTATTCCTTTTTATTTTAAGCAAAAAGTTAAAAATAAATAAATAAATGTTTTTCTTTGAGCCGAATTTTCTATTAATCCCATGTAAGAAAATGGCGGATCTTTTCTTTCTTCTTTCAATAAAGAAAAAGAAAGAAAGAAAGAGAAGGAGGAGGAGGAGGAAGACATTTTAAAGGCGTTGTCGGGGGTAGTATCGCGACGTTGAATCGACGAAGGCGTCTGTGAAAAATGACATCGGGCTGAAAAGCTCCCTAAATAAGAAATCACTTTTGAAGTTGCACGGAGAGCGCATTATTCACTCGCTAGGAAAAGTCGAAAGTAAAATGGTCCTTCGACTCCGCGCGGGATTCTCGGTCATCAATTTTCACGTCGCGTTTTCGTCGCGACAAAAAAAAAAAGAAAGAAAAAAAAATCGCGCGAAAAGCGTTTTGAACCGAGTAGAAAAAAAGGAAGGGAGAGAAGAGAAAAAGGGCGGAGGGGGGGAGGAGTCGAGGATCGAATGAAACGTGGAATTATCTGTTTTGGCGTGTGCAACGCCGATAATCCGGGAGCTTCCTTTGTTGTTTGTAAAAAATGGAAGGAAAATGGAAAGAACGAAAAGCGAAATGGGGTAGAAGTGAGAATGAAAGATCGGAACGATAACTTAACATGTTTTTCTTTTTGTTTCTTTTCTCTTTTTCTATTTTTTTTTTATCCTAAAGGACATTTCACGGTGATTAATTGAATGATCTCTGTAATTAAAGAAAATAAATCTAAGTAATTGCGGGTGTTGTAATTGATGAACACCGTTCCTCGTACCTACTTTTCGAAATTGGTAAAGAGAGAGAGAGAGGGAGAGAGAGAGAGAGAAGGAAAGGAGTTTCAATCTTTATCCAAACAGTTATCTCTCAATTATCGAGTTCAATTTGTGCAAGGAAGATTTGGCAAAATGGTGTATTTCTCTTTATACAAAATAACGGGATTGTTTTAATATTTGAATAAAATTTTGCATGAAAAGAATTGAGCGCATTCTTCTGATTACTTTATATTTTTAAAAAGAAAGGAAGAAAAATTGTACGAACAAACTTAATGGATTATTTTATACATTACAAATTTACCATATTAAAGAATAAATGTATCTATGCTTGAAAAAAAAAGAGAAATAATTATATCAAGAAATATATCAAATAGTAATTTCGTTTCAATAAATTGCAATTTTATTGCCGTATAATAGAACACGAAAAGAATTGACCTATCTCTTAAAGTTAAAATGTTTCTGGGAATTTATGTAGGCCAGTCGATATTTAGGCTCGACCAAGTTTTTTTTTCTTACAGTCTGTCGTTTAATAGATTAGATTGAATAAAGAAACAGATTTCAAGAATTTATTTAAAATTATTTTTACGACGCTTATTTACGCTCTTATTCTTTTGTATAAAAATTAAAAAAAAAAATTAATACTATAAAAAAATATTATCCCTATCTTCGCGCCTGTGACATTTGAAATAATTAATTAAGAAATAATGTAAGACATACTCACACAACTTTTAAATTCCCCAAATTTCTTTAAAATTCATTGATCAGAATGTTGGTGAAAATTTGCTGAAGATGTTGCTCTTTATCTGAAGGTTCTGTATCAACTGGAATGGTTTCTTTACAAATAGCAATAATAGAAATAAGTAATGGATAAAAGACGGATCGCGTGCTACGTCAGCCGCGTTTCAGGACATATCGTGCGTTCCGTGACAATAGGTTCGCCAATAAGCAAGCGACCCTTCTCCAGAGACACGATCATTGCCAATGGTAGTGGCAACGGTACCAGGCTCAGTCCGTACCTGGTCTTCTGACCTGCTTGCCAAGCTTTAAAGTAATATTAATAGAACTTAGACATATTTGATCCTAACTAGTTAAGAACATTAATTATTAATAGAGGTCTGTCTCTCTCTTTCTTTCTGTTCGTTTTAACAGAAGACATGACTGCACCAGACGCACCAACGGATTTTCGTCTAGAATATATTGGAGGATTTATACAAAAGTCACTTAAATTGAAACCAGAAAAATGGGGAAAATTATTATTGACCGAAGAATACAGAAACGCTGTATTAGATTTTTTGAACAATCCATTACCGATGACACTATTCGTTGTATTGACACCGAACGTTCAATTGGTAGCATCAACATCTTTTCCTATACCATGTCAGAGAATGAAAGGTAAGAGTAGGTAAAGTCAAGAAAATACACTAAATTAAACGACTTCATGAATTTTCGTTAGGTCTTTATATCGTGAAAACAATAAAAGCGCCATTACCAAAAGAAAAAGGTGATTATTCGTCGTTGTTAATAATCGGTGATCTCTCTCATCGCGTGGTCGATCAATTGGCAACATTGATTGATAACGTTTTCGCACCACTTCTGAGTAATCCCAACAATCATAAGGATCTACCGGATGTTACGATCCAGGATATCTCGAAACACGTGCACTCGCTCAGAGGTACTTTGTATCAGGTGAGATTTCTTTTTCTTTTATTTGTTTAGGGAAAGGGAAGGGAATTGTAATTTTAAGAAAAAGATTAATTGGTCGAATATCAAGGACGATTAAAAGGACGTTTTCCTCGAGACGATCAGGTGAAAGGTCAAGTTAATGGCAGGACAGTTCTACCGATGCCAGCCGGCTTGGAAAAGGTGACGGAGGTTGAGAGATTGGTCTCGACGGTAGGACCGCAAGCGGTCGATTTGTATCTGAAGAGCGCCATCGAGGGTGTCGTGATAAAGTGGGCTTATTTGGTGAATGACGTTGTCACTCAAGAATCGAGCGCCGCTTTTGACAACGGTCAACAACCAACTCCGAACGTTGAACTTGATTATTGGTCCGTCAGACTGGCGAATTTAAGGTGATATATTGCAAAATATATTAAATGACAATAACAAAAAAATGATGACAGAAATAAAAGCAATAATATGTGATATTATCAAGGTAAATATCATATTCTTTATATTATTTTTATGTTTCATTTTTTTCTAGATATATCTACGATCAGCTACAGGAAGATAGGGTAAAGAAAATGGCTACGATTTTAGAGAAAACCGAGAGCGCATATTTTCCGTGTTTTCGAACGTTATCGGAAAATGTTGTGGCATCTTTAGAAGAGGCAAAAGATATATCCTTGTATTTGATGCCATTGAATAAGTGGTTTAAAGCGGTTGAAGAAACAGAATTTTCCGAGACTAAACCTTTGATGGGAATTTTGATTCATTCGTTAGGATTGGCATGGGCTAATTCGAAATATTATCAGAGTTCGTCCAAATTGATAATCATGTTACGACAAATATGCAATCTGTTGATACAAGTTGCACAAAGATTTCTCGACCCTACGTCGATATTTCAGAGCGACGTGGACGAAGCACTTCAACGCGTTCAGATATCACGAGGTATGAGAATATATGAACATGATATATAAAAGTCGATATATTATAACATAAATCTTGCTATCTCAGACATTCTGGAAGAATTCAAACGTCAGTTCGAGGCAAGAAGGAACATGCCTGGTATGAAACCTGACTCACCACCGTGGTCTTTCAATTCCGGGGTAGTTTTTATGCGTCTCGACGCGTTCCTCAAACGTTTGGCGGATATCGAGTGGTTATTCAATACCGTATTAGAATTTGCCAAGCTAGAGAAGATAGAAATCGGTGGTATTCTCGGTCGATCGCTCAGCGTAAGGATTATAGATATTTTCAAAGAATTCCAACACCTTTTTGTTTCTTTAACGGTACAAACAAATGACGTACTCGATCCAGACGATGAAACATTTACATTAGATTGCGTCAAATTTAATTTATCTATTACTGATTTGGATAGTAAATTGGCCGTAATATTATGTCAAGCATTCGACGATTGCGGTAATCTCGAAAGTGTATTCAAGGTATATTAATATTTCATTGCACAATAATTAGATAAATAAATTATTTATTAATTAATATATTGATTGAAAATAATTTCAGTTAATCAATATCGCAGGATCGGTGTTGGATAGGCCAATGATACGTAAGCAATTTAACGATCGTTATTCAAGGATTCTGGAGCTGCTTAACATCGAGTTGACCGTTGTTGAAGCTTTGTTCAATCGTGGGACAAAAGGTGCTCTGGCTGATCTTCCACCTCTGACAGCTTCTTTAACTTTTACCAATATGCTCAGAAAACGAATCGAACGACCAATTCAAAATTTCAAAGCCATGCCAAATCCGTATGTAAAAAAAGTATTCTTTTATCGTTAAATTGAAAACTAATAATAATAATATTCATATTTTTTAGCATCGTTAATACCGAAGAGGGTATTGCCATAATCGAACGTTATGAAAGACTCGTTAATATTATTACGAAAAAAGAAGAAAATCTTTTCGTTGAATGGGTGGAAGCTGTTCCAAGAACTGTTGATACCGGTTTGAATTGTAATTTAATGATCAAGGATCGACAATCTATTTTGCAATTAAATTTCGATCCTGACCTATTAGCCATTTTGAAAGAAGTCAAGTACTTAAAACGCATGTCTCGTTCTGATATTCCTCAAGAAGCTTTAGAGGTTATTACTTTACTTTTCATCTTTATCAATAATTTTTATAGATTTATATATAAATTGTAATAAAAATGTATAACAAAAAGAAAATAAATAATTAATCAGGTGTCG
The DNA here is from genome assembly GCF_001465965.1 of Polistes dominula. The sequence continues at coordinate 2,139,827 of NW_015148990.1, read as the reverse complement.
GAGAAAGCAGAAACATTTAGAAAATTTCATATGTTACTTAACGCTACTATCGATTCTTACAACGACATTCGAAAATCAACGAAAAACGTTGAACTCGATTTGATCAAATCCGAGCTAGCGGAAATCGATTCGATGATAAACCGAGGCGAGTCCGAACTCTGTTGGCGATCAGAAGGACTTTTGGAATACATTGTCAAATTGGAAGAGCTCGTAAACGGGCTTTGGAAACGCGTTAGAGCTGCTCAAACGAACGTGAACAAGATTAAATTGATTTTGGAGCCTTGGACGAAGATGCCACTGTTCGGAAGAAAGGATTGTCGTAAGGATGCATTGCTTTGTTTGGACGAACGACAAGAAAGAGTTTCGAAACGTTACGCTGACGTGAAAAAAATTGCCGAACAAATACACTCGTTATTGGAAGAAAATAAACAATTATTTCAAATCAATGATGATTCTGATGATGATAAGAAAGAAGTTTGGAAAGAGTATGTTAAATACGTGGACGATATAGTAATCGAATCACTTCGTAAAGCTGTTGGGTGTACGCTTGGTTATCTGGCAGACAACATGGATTCGAGTGTTCAAAACGAGCCACTATTAGAAGCCAAATTAGAATTGAGAGAACCCGATCTTTATTATGCACCATCATTGGAACCTGACGATCCCGATGGTCTCGAACAACTTATTACTGGATTATTGAACGATACCATTGGTATGGCTGGGCTTATTCCACGATTGAGATCTGATTATATCGACTATGTCGAAGAATTGGAAAACGATCCTGATATCAAGGGAATGAAAAATGAAATATTAGAAAGTTTAGCTAACGCGATAGACGAGGCTATAGATTTTTGTGGCAATTTCGAAGGTATATACTTAGATATAACATATTGTTAATGAACTAATTAACTCAATCATTAAATTCTGTTTAATTAAATCTGTTATTCGTTAATCATTTGAAATTAGGATACGCATTTCTTTGGCTTGAAGATAGGGATGTGGTAATGCAACAATTTCTCGAATACAGTCGACAGTTAACGATGGAGGAAATGGAGATGGTAACGGCACAGGATCCCAAGGGTCCAGTGCGGTCCGCGCCGAAGAAGGAGCAATTTCGCGAACAAATCGATCTCTACGAGGGTCTTTATTTTGAGATCGAGGAGATAGATCTTTCGAGAGTGTTTTGCGGTTGGTTCAGAGTAGACATTCGACCCTTCAGACAATCGGTCCTGAATACTGTTTGTAAATGGTCGAATATGTTTAAAGCACATATGGTTAATCATGTTACTAGCAGTTTATCGGATCTTGGAGCTTTCATAAGGTAATAAAAAAAAAACTAAGACACGTTTCCCCCGTTTATTATTAAGATATTAGCCCCCGATTGAAAGTACTCAAATATCGATTTAGACGAGCGGACGAAGGTTTGTTGCAACAAGTACAACCGGGAGATTATCTGGGACTCGTTAGCATTATGGGGTATTTGATGCAAGTTAAAGAGAGACAACCTACCACAGACGAGATGTTCAAACCCTTGGAAGAGACCGTTGAATTACTCAAGTTTTACGATCAAGATATTCCCGAAGAAGTGAACGTATTACTTAAAGAACTTCCAGAACAATGGGCCAATACGAAAAAATTGGCCCTCATGGTGAAACAACAGGTTGCTCCCTTACAAGCGGGTTAGTCAAACTTTTGTTAACTTTCCCTCTCTCTCTCTCTCTCTCTCTCTCTCTCTCTCTCTCTCTCTCTCTCTCTCTCTCTCTCTTTTAAAGTCTTTATGTCTTGTATTAGAAAAATCATTCAAACGAAATATCACATCTTAGGTGAGGTTTCCAGAATTCGTAGTAGAATTTCTGCATTTGATACAACGATCATGCTTTATCGGGAAGCATTTAGGCGTAATGATTTCTTTAAATTTGACTGTAAACAACCTTACGAATTATTGGATGAAGCTCATCAAGAAATTCACATGTTGGAATGTCAAATGAGAGATATACAGGAATCGGCTTCATTGTTTGAAGTTATTGTACCAGAATTCAAGCAATTGAAGCAATGTAGAAAGGAATTAAAGATGCTTAAACAATTGTGGGATTACGTGAACATCGTAGTGAGCAGTATAGACGGATGGAAGACTACACCTTGGAGAAAAATCGATGTTGAAAATATGGATATAGAGTGTAAAAAATTTGCCAAAGAAATACGAAGTTAGTAATTTTCAATGAATACTTAGAATTGGACTGTGAGTTATGTATAAACGGAATCATGCATCAATTTTAATAAAATTGAATTCTCGCTGTCATCTATTGTAAAAGGACATGTGTATTACTTTGTAAATGATTAATATCATAAAAATTTACAATTTATTAAAAAGACTTTAACTCTCAATTATTAAATTTAACTCAATTTATTAAAGTTGTTTTTTGCAATCTCAATGATAAATGAACTAATCGTCATTTGGTCTGTTCATATATAAAACGGTCCTATTTGTGTATTGTATTTTTTTAATTAAAAATTAAATTGAAATTAATTATTTTTTTTTTACTTGATTAGCTTTAGATAAAGAGATGCGTCAATGGGATATTTACATATCGCTTGAAGCTACTGTTAAAAATATGTTGACATCGTTACGAGCAGTCGGTGAACTTCAAAATCCAGCGATTCGGGAAAGACATTGGCGTCAATTGATGAACAGTACGAAGGTATCACTGTTACGTATTAGATTAAATTTTTCATTATTGCGATAAGTATGATTAAGAAATTGTTTTATGAAATTTATGATATATTTTTTTTTTTTTATACTAATATTTACGGCTACTTTTAAATCGCAAATGTTGCATTTAAATGTATATTAGAAATAGTTGCACTGCTGTATATATACGCTGTCGATGTTGCAGAAATTGGGCTACATGACTCCAGAGATGACCGTAAGTTCACTGTATATAAAGTGCACCGCATAATATATTTTTTTAAATTATTGTATCAAAACCTTTTTCTTTTTTTCGATTCCTGCTTTAACATCATAACATCAGAAAAGCATTGTGTCATTTATTTAAATTAAATTATTTAATTATTTTTAAGGTTTCAATTCATTTTGGATAAAATATGTATTTCTATAATAATGAGGTGCATCTCTCAATATTAATTTAATATCATAATCTTAACGATCATTGTAAAATATCATATTGTACATTTAATTGAATAAATTCATTGTACAATACATCGTTCATGAAACCGAATATGCACTTGATCAGCCTTAGATCCTTTCATTCCTAAATTTAAAATATTAAAAATAGAATATATTTTGAATATAATGAACAATACGTTAGACAAGATTCCATTGTGTAGGTGCGTTTTGTAATGGACGAATTGACAAAGTTGGCCGATTTGCTCGAATTGAATCTTCACGAGTGTGAAGAAGAAGTGAAGAATATTGTTGATAAAGCGGTGAAAGAAATGTCGATGGAGAGATATATGAAAGAATTGAACGTGACTTGGTCGAAAATGGAATTCGAGAAAGAGATTCACGTTAGAACGGGTGCAACTTTGATCAGAGCGAGTGAAGAATTAATCGAAACTTTGGAAGAAAATCAGGTACCCAAGCTGGGGCAAGAACTTTTATCTAGAAAAATATATAAGTTCGAATTGATTCGATCGATTTTCCACGATAAAATTGATTACAGGTTCAATTGCAAAATTTAATCACGTCCAAGTTCATAGCACACTTCTTGGAAGAGGTTTCTGCTTGGCAAAAAAAGTTAAGCGTTGCCGATCAAGTTACCACGGTTTGGTTTGAAGTACAACGAACTTGGATGCATTTGGAAAGTATTTTCATGTCATCAGAAGATATTCGTCGTCAATTACCCGTCGACGCTGAAAGATTTAATAAAATAGACAAGGAATTTAAAGAGATGACTACGGAAATGGCAAAGACACCTAACGTTATTGAAGCAACGAATAAAGAAGGTTTGGTAGCTGCATTGGATATACTTCAAAAAGAACTTGTACTGTGCGAGAAAGCATTAGCCGAATATTTGGAAACTAAACGTTTGGCATTTCCTCGATTTTACTTCGTATCGTCGAGCGATTTATTAGACATTTTGTCTAATGGAAATCAACCGGAAATAGTAGCGAAACATTTAACGAAATTGTTCGATTCGATGGCTCGATTAAAATTCGACGATTCGAACGAGGAAACGATTAAGCGAGTATCAGGTGAACATTAACTAGAGAATACCATTATTAATTAAATGTAAAATAAATTTAAACTCTATAGTTAAAAGGTTAATTAACGTAGCTGTTAATTCCATTCCTAGGAATGTTCGCTAAAGATGGAGAATACGTGGAATTTTGTAATTGCGAAATGATTTGCGATGGACCGGTCGAGGTTTGGTTGAATCGACTTCAACGTTCCATGAGAATTTCTATTCGGCATTATTTCAGTGAAGCAGTTATAGCTTACGAGGAAAAACCACGAGAGCAATGGCTTTTCGATTATCCAGCTCAAGTTTCTCTATGTGGTACGCAAATTTGGTGGACAACCGAAGTTAATTTAGCTTTCGCTAGATTGGAGGAAGGCTATGATAGTGCAATAAAAGATTACTTGAAGAAACAAATATCTCAATTAAGTACACTGATAACGTTATTAATCGGCGAACTTACCAAACAAGAGAGACAAAAGGTAATGACGATTTGTACGATAGACGTACACTCTAGGGATGTCGTAACTAAGTTGGTTCAGTCAAAGATAGAAACGGCTCAAGCCTTTCAATGGCAAAGTCAATTACGTCATCGTTGGGATGAGAAGGAAAAGGATTGCTTTGCCAATATTTGCGACGCGCAATTTAAGTATTCTCATGAATATTTGGGAAATACTCCTAGGTAAGATATAAGATAGGTAAGATTAAGTTTTGAACTAAATTAGATTTTTCTACGTGATTATTTTGATTTTGATCGATCATTTTTAGGCTGGTCATCACACCACTGACAGATAGATGTTATATAACTTTAACGCAATCGTTACATTTGATCATGGGTGGTGGACCAGCAGGGCCAGCTGGAACAGGTAAAACAGAGACAACTAAGGATCTCGGTAGAGCTCTTGGAATTATGGTCTACGTTTTCAATTGTTCCGAACAAATGGATTACAAATCCTGTGGAAACATATACAAGGGTTTGGCACAAACGGGTGCCTGGGGATGTTTCGACGAGTTCAATCGAATCACAGTAGAGGTATTGTCAGTAGTCGCCGTCCAAGTTAAATCGATTCAAGACGCCATCAGGGATAAAAAGAAAAAATTCAATTTCATGGGTGAGATTATTGGATTGGAACCGACCGTGGGAATATTCATAACCATGAATCCTGGTTACGCTGGTCGTACGGAGTTACCGGAAAATTTGAAAGCCCTATTTCGACCTTGCGCTATGGTAGTACCTGATTTCGAATTGATTTGCGAGATTATGTTGGTAGCTGAGGGATTTCAGGAAGCGAGAGTATTAGCAAGAAAATTTATCACGCTTTATACGTTGTGCAAAGAATTATTATCGAAACAAGATCATTACGATTGGGGACTAAGGGCTATTAAATCCGTTCTCGTAGTCGCAGGAAGTTTGAAAAGAGGTGATCCTGGCAGACCCGAAGAAGAAGTTCTTATGAGAGCGCTGAGAGATTTTAATATTCCTAAAGTAGTCTCGGATGATCTACCTGTTTTCATGGGATTGATCGCGGATCTTTTTCCTGCTTTGGATGTACCCAGAAAACGGGACGTAGAATTTGAGAAGATGGTTAAACAAGCAGCTACAGATCTTTCATTGCAACCGGAAGATGGTTTCATTCTTAAAGTTGTACAATTGGAGGAATTACTCGAAGTAAGACATTCCGTATTCATAGTAGGTTCTGCTGGATCTGGGAAAACTCAAGTATGGAAGACATTGTTTAGAACGTATCAGAACATTAAGAGGAAACCAATTTACAACGATTTGAATCCAAAAGCTGTAACCAATGACGAATTATTTGGTATTATCAATCCAGCTACGCGCGAATGGAAAGATGGTCTATTTTCTGTGATCATGCGAGAACAAGCTAATTTGGGTGGAGATAATCCTAAGTGGATTCTGTTGGACGGTGATATCGATCCAATGTGGATTGAATCTTTAAACACTGTCATGGACGATAACAAAGTACTTACGTTGGCAAGCAACGAGAGAATAGCTTTGACCCCAGCTATGAGATTGTTGTTTGAGATTTCTAATCTTAAAACGGCTACACCTGCTACTGTATCACGAGCTGGAATTTTGTATATTAATCCGCAAGATTTAGGATGGAATCCATATGTCACTAGTTGGGTCGAGAAAAGGAGCAATCCTGTTGAAAAATCCTGTTTGGTGATGCTATTTGACAAATACATTCCAACGTGTTTGGAAACTTTAAGAAACAGATTTAAAAAGATTACGCCAATAGCCGATATGGCACACGTAGAAATGTTATGCTATTTATTGAATTGTCTTTTGAAGCCAGAATTAACGGCAAATGATTTTTATAAAGACCATTACGAACTTTATTTTGTTTTCGCGGCTGTTTGGGCATTTGGTTCAGCCATGTTTCAAGATCAGACTATAGATTATCGTATAGAGTTTACCAAATGGTGGGCTAACGAGTTCGATCAAATTAAATTTCCATCGGAAGGCACTGTTTTCGATTACTACATTGATTCGGAGACAAAAGATTTTGTTCCATGGACTGAACGTCTTCCAAAGTTCGAGCTTGACCCAGAAATGCCTTTACAAGCCGTTTTGGTTTACACTTCTGAATGTATTAGAATAAAATATTTTTTGGATTTATTGATGCCCGAAAAACATCCCGTGATGTTAGTTGGTTCAGCAGGTTCTGGAAAAACCATTTTGATTAACGAAAAGCTTTTACAATTGTCGGAAAATTATGCCATTGCTAACGTACCGTTTAATTTTTACACGACCTCGGAAATGTTGCAAAAGATTTTGGAAAAATCATTGGAGAAGAAAGCTGGTAGAAATTATGGACCACCGGGAAATAAAAATTTGGTATATTTCATCGATGACATGAATATGCCGGAGGTCGATAGTTACGGTACAGTTCAACCTCACACTTTGATTCGTCAACATTTGGATTATGGTCATTGGTATGACAGAACGAAACTAACACTGAAAGATATACATAATTGTCAATACGTGAGTTGTATGAATCCCACGGCAGGATCTTTTACGATTAATCCGAGATTGCAAAGACACTTTGTTGTGTTTGCCGTTAGTTTTCCTAACACCGAATCTTTGACAACAATCTATTCCTCAATATTGTCGCAACATCTTGCTAACGTTGAACATAGGTGATTGATGAAAAAATATTTTTAATATTAAATTTTTATGTAAACGTTTTGTAAATTGTGTTTACCCATTATTATTTTCAGATTTCCACTATGCGTCACCGAACTCTGTCCCAATATCGTTCAAGCCTCGATTCAACTGCATCATCGTTGCGCACAGATGTTCCTACCGACAGCCGTCAAGTTTCATTATATTTTCAATCTCCGAGATCTTTCCAACTGCTTCCAAGGCTTGTTGTTCAGCGGCAACGAGTGCTTGCAATCGCCGATCGATTTAATAAGACTTTGGATGCACGAGACTCACCGAGTTTACGGAGACAAATTGATCGAAGAAAAGGATATTGAAACTTTTACCAAATTGCAATTGGATATCTTAAAGAAGAATGTTGAAGAAGTCGATGAGGGTTCGATACTGGAAAAACCAAATATTTATTGTCATTTCGCAGGTACATTTCTATTAAATAATTCGAATAGTATTATGATTTTTAAATGAACAAAATATTTTCTAGGAGGAGTCGGTGAACCTAAATATATGCCAATAAAAGATTGGAGTACATTACATCGATTATTATCCGAGGCTATGGTCAGTTATAACGATCTCGTGGCTGCCATGAATTTAGTGTTATTTGAGGACGCCATGATGAATGTCTGCCGCATAAATAGGATATTGGAATCGCCAAGAGGAAGCGCATTGCTGGTTGGCGTCGGTGGTTCTGGCAAACAGAGCCTTTCCCGTTTGGCTGCCTTCATAAGTTCGCTGGAAGTTTTCCAGATTCAATTGAAGAAGGGTTACGGCATCGTTGATCTTAAGTTGGAACTCGCTTCACTATATCTAAAATCAGGATTAAAGAATCTTGGTATTGTCTTTCTCATGACCGATGCTCAAGTACCTAACGAACAATTTCTTGTTCTAATTAACGACATGCTAGCATCCGGCGAGGTTCCCGATCTTTTCGCCGAAGACGAGATAGAAAATATTATAGCAGGTATATTTTTGATCTATAAGTTACATTATTGCTCTCCTTAATATTATTTATAAACGGAATATTGGATTTGATTAAATCATTATAGGAGTTCGTAATGAAGTCAAAGGAGCCGGTATGCTGGACACTCGTGAAAATTGTTGGAAATTTTTTATTGATCGCGTGAGACGTCAATTAAGAATAGTTTTATGTTTCTCACCAGTTGGATCAACGCTTAGAGTCAGGTCAAGAAAGTTTCCGGCTATAGTTAATAGTACAGCTATTAATTGGTTTCACGAATGGCCTCAGGAAGCTTTGATGTCAGTGTCCAAAAGATTTTTGCAAGAACTTAATGAACTTCCAGAAAGTTACAGGTTAATCATTTGTATTTCTTTTTATTTATGAATGAGAAAGTTGTAATAACTTCGTTTTTTTTTAGGGAATCGGTTGCAAAATTCATGGCTCATGCCCATACAAGCGTAAACACAGCAAGTCGACAGTATTTAGCTAGCGAGCGTCGTTACAATTACACGACACCTAAATCCTTTTTAGAACAGATCAGTCTCTATTCGAGATTGTTGAAAACCAAATCTAGCGAGCTTCGTGCGCGTGTAACAAGATTAGAAAATGGTTTAGATAAACTTAGATCTACCGCAGTTCAAGTGGATGGTTTGAAAGAAAAGTTGGCAGAACAAGAAGTGGAATTGCAACAGAAAAACGAAGCTGCCGATGCTCTGATTACCATTGTGGGCGTTGAAACGGAAAAGGTTCAAAAAGAGAAAGCGTTAGGTAATTATTTGAACGAACACATTAAAACGGGGGACACATAAAAAATGTCAATAAATTTAACAGCCGACGAGGAAGAATGCAAAGTAGCTGTAATAGCCGAGGAAGTGGCGAAGAAGCAAAAGGATTGCGAGGCGGATTTAATGAAAGCCGAACCTGCTTTATTGGCAGCCCAAGAAGCTTTGAATACATTAAATAAAGCGAATCTAACCGAATTGAAGTCATTTGGTTCGCCACCTGGTGCCGTGACAAACGTGACGGCAGCTGTTATGGTTTTACTTGCACCTAATGGAAAAGTTCCTAAAGATAGAAGCTGGAAAGCAGCTAAGGTATTTTATTATAAAATTAATTCAACATTTAATGTGACTAACTAAATATTTTTTTTCTAGATCGTTATGGCAAAAGTTGATACTTTTTTGGATGCTTTAATTAATTACGACAAAGAAAATATCCATCCGGAAGTTATAAAAGCGATACAACCGTATCTGAAAGATTCGGAATTTGAACCAGAATTCGTAAGATCGAAATCTGCCGCTGCCGCAGGTTTGTGCGCTTGGGTTATCAATATTATCAAATTTTACGAAGTTTTTTGCGATGTTGAACCAAAGAGGCAAGCACTAGCTCAGGCGAACGCCGAATTGGCTGCCGCGCAAGAAAAATCAGCGATCATTAAACTAAAAGTTGCTGTAAGTGCTCTTTTGATTGTGTTAGACAACGTGTTCATAAATATTCTAAAATCTCATTATTATTTGTTTCTTAATAGTCTTTGGAAGAACAGTTGGCCAAGTTAACCGCAGACTTTGAACAAGCGACGGCTGAAAAACTAAAGTGTCAACAGGAAGCAGATGCGACTAACGCAACGATCGCACTTGCTAATAGACTGGTCGGTGGACTGGCATCTGAGAACGTTCGTTGGGCTGAGTCTGTAGCAAGGTACAAAAAAAACAAACAACTAAACATATAATGTAAGAAGTAAATTAAATGAATAATTGTAAACATTGACAAATATAGTTTCATGCAGCAAGCATCCACTTTACCGGGAGATGTTCTTCTAGTAACAGCATTTATATCATACGTTGGTTGTTTTACAAAACAATTCCGTCAAGATTTATTGAATAAGCAGTGGTTACCATTTTTACGAAACGTTGAACCTTCCGTGCCAATTACTGAAGGATTGGATCCTCTATCATTATTGACAGATGACACGCAAATCGCCAAATGGAATAATGAGGGTTTACCAAACGACAGAATGTCAACAGAAAATGCTACCATTCTAATTAGTTCGGATCGTTGGCCACTAATGATAGATCCACAGGTAACCCAATAACTAACTATCCATAGAACTAACGGGTAATAATTAATATACTACTTGTCATTACCGTAGCTTCAAGGTATTAAATGGATCAAAGAAAAATATGGCAACGAGTTACGAGTCATTAGATTAGGCCAACGAGGTTATCTCGAAGTGATCGAGCATTCCTTGGCAGCTGGATCAACAGTACTTCTCGAAAACATCGGTGAAAGCGTTGATCCAGTTTTGGATACATTGCTAGGACGCAATTTAATTAAAAAAGGTAAGGCCATCAAAATAGGCGACAAAGAAGTAGAATATAATTCTAACTTTCGGCTAATACTTCATACGAAATTGGCGAATCCTCATTATAAACCTGAGATGCAAGCTCAAACGACATTGATCAACTTCACCGTGACGAGGGATGGCCTTGAAGATCAATTGCTGGCAGAGGTCGTAAAAGCTGAAAGACCCGATTTGGAGGAACTTAAAGCGGAACTAACGAGACAGCAAAATGATTTTAAAATTACATTGAACAGTTTGGAAGATTCTCTTCTTTCGAGGTTTCTTATAATTATATTTAACAAATTTAGATTATTTTTGATCGATTGATTTTTTTCTTAGAATGGCAATTTATTATCGTAGATTGTCGTCAGCTGGTAGCAACGTTCTCGAGGACACGTCATTGGTCGAAAATTTAGAAACGACGAAAAGAACAGCTGCAGAAATCGAATCTAGGGTAACCGAAGCGCGTGGTACTAGTCGAGAAATCGATGCTGCACGAGAACTTTATCGACCAGCCGCAGCCCGTGCTTCCTTGCTGTATTTCATTTTAAATGATTTGAACACTATAAATCCAATCTACCAATTTTCGTTAAAAGCCTTCAGCGTAGTATTTCAAAATGCTATTTCAAAAGCCGAGCCTGCGGCAAACGTTAATAGTAGAGTTCAAAATCTCATAGAATGTATAACCTATTCGGTTTTTATGTACACGACGAGGGGTCTCTTCGAATGCGACAAATTGATCTTTACTTGTCAAATGGCCTTTCAAATTCTCTTGGCATGCGACGAAGTTACTCCCGGTGAACTCGATTTTCTTTTGAGATTTCCCATAACTCCTCATGTCACATCTCCCGTTGATTTTCTCACGAATACCAGTTGGGGTGGAATTAGGAGTCTTGCCACGAGAGAAGAATTTCGGTGAGAAATGATGTAGAACAACTAGATAAGGAAATAGAACAATTGATTTTTAAATAATGCAATTCCTTTTACAGTAACTTGGATAGGGACATAGAAGGTTCGACGAAGCGTTGGAAAAAATTCGTCGAGTGTGAATGCCCGGAACGTGAAAAATTTCCGCAAGAGTGGAAAAATAAAACAGCGATACAAAGGTTGTGCATGCTGAGAGCTTTACGGCCTGATCGAATGACTTACGCTATTACAGCTTTTATCGAGGAGAAACTCGGTCCAAGATACACCGAAGGAAGAACAGTGGAGTTTGCGAAATCTTTCGAAGAAGCTAGTCCTAGTACACCAATATTTTTTATCCTCTCACCCGGTGTCAATCCTCTCAAGGTAAAGTAACTTTCTCGGTATGCTGCCGTCTTCCCAAATTATTATTTATCTTTTGTCGTACTATTTTAGGATGTGGAAGACCTTGGCCGAAGATTACAGTTCACGTGCGACAATCAAAATTTCCATAACGTTTCTCTCGGTCAAGGTCAAGAGACCGTAGCCGAACAGGCCATGGACGTAGCGGCTAAAAATGGTCATTGGGTTATATTACAGAATATACATCTCGTGAAAAAATGGTTACCCTTATTAGAGAAAAAATTAGAAACGGCCGCTGATGGGTCCCACGATGATTACAGAGTTTTTATGAGCGCCGAACCGGCAAGCTCGCCTTCCGGTCATATAATTCCTCAGGGTATCCTAGAGTCGTCTATCAAAATCACGAACGAACCGCCAACTGGTATGCAGGCTAACCTACACAAAGCCTTAGATAATTTTACTCAGGAGACCTTAGAAATGTGTTCTAAGGAAGCTGAATTCAAAGCTATTTTGTTCTCCCTTTGTTACTTTCATGCTGTTGTTGCTGAACGACGAAAGTTTGGTCCTCAAGGATGGAACAAAATCTATCCTTTTAACGTCGGCGACTTGAACATTAGCGTTAGTGTGCTCTACAATTACTTGGAAGCTAGTCCTAAGGTTCCATGGGAAGATCTAAGGTTAGTAATTTATCGAGATAACATTTTCGTAATAAAGTTTCTTCGACGAAAAGTCATTAAGATATTATTTAATACTAAAAGGTATCTTTTCGGTGAAATTATGTATGGTGGACACATAACCGACGACTGGGATAGAAGACTCTGCGTTTCTTACCTTGAAGAATTCTTGCAACCAGATCTGGTCAATGGAGAATTACAATTAGCACCAGGTATGATTTATTATGTCTTATTGCACAAAATCTATTGTTTTTGATATAACGAATTTAACATTTTTATTAAAGGTTTCCCAGCACCACCCAACACAGATCTAGCTGGTTATCACACTTACATAGACGAGGTTATACCTCCGGAATCTCCATATTTGTATGGGTTACATCCAAACGCTGAGATAGGTTTTTTAACAATGACTGCAGAAAATTTATTTAAAACCGTTTTCGAAATGCAGCCGAGAGATGCAGGTAGTTCTGGTGGACAGACAGTAACCAGAGAAGATAAGGTATCTTGATTATGATAATCGTTTATTTAATTAATTGAATTTAATCATACGATCTTTTAACATAGGTTAAACAAATGTTGGACGAAATAATAGAGAAATTACCAGATGAGTTCAAGATGTCTGAGATAATGGGTAAGGTCGAGGAACGTACTCCTTACGTGATCGTAGCCTTTCAAGAGTGCGAAAGGATGAATTATTTGACGAGTGAGATCAAACGGTCCCTACGTGAGCTGGATTTAGGATTGAAGGGTGAACTGACGATCACATCGGACATGGAGGATTTGGAAAACGCTTTGTTTCTCGATCAAGTTCCACCCGTTTGGGCGATGAGAGCGTATCCCTCTTTGTTGGGTCTTACAAGTTGGTTCGTCGACTTATTATTGAGGCTTAGAGAATTGGAAAGTTGGTCTACCGACTTTGTTGTAAGAGAAAATTCTAACTCTTATTATTTTTCCTTTGAATGTTATTCAATTTAACAACAATCTCTTGATTCTTTTTGTTCAGTTACCAGCCTCGGTCTGGCTAGCTGGCTTTTTCAATCCACAATCGTTATTGACAGCGATCATGCAGTCTACGGCTAGGAGGCAGGAATTACCGTTAGACAAAATGTGCCTTCACTGCGACGTGACGAAGAAGAACAAAGAGGAATTTACTTCGGCACCGAGAGACGGCGCCTACGTTCATGGAATTTTTATGGAAGGGGCTAGGTGGGACGTTCAGACTGGTATTATAATAGATTCCAAACCTAAAGAATTGTTCCCTCTGATGCCGGTTATAAATGTACGAGCTATTACGCAGGACAAACAAGATTTGAGAAACATGTACGAGTGTCCGGTTTATAAAACTCGTACACGCGGTCCCACTTATGTATGGACTTTCAATTTAAAAACCAAGGATAAACCAGCTAAATGGACTCTAGCAGGTGTTGCACTTTTGCTTCAAACTTAAATGATTTTATTTCATTTGGTAGAATCACGATCGTACCTGAACAAAAAAATATATTATAATATAAATAAATACTATAACTACATGTATCTGTTAAAAATAACGTATATGAAAAATTATATACTCGTCTATAAAAGATAATAATATTAACATGAAAGTTTTAACGTTTCGAGTAATACTCACTAAGAAAAAAGGAAAGGAAACTTTAATCTCATCTTGTCACTTAGCCTAATCGAAGTCGTTGCTCAGCCGCGATTACTCAACGTAAATAGGACGTAGATCGTCGGACGGTACTCCCGGAAGACCGGGATAGGACGGCAGGCCACACGAAAATACTAGGACATCGACTAATCGAGCGAAGGTTAATAAAACGAAAGACGAAGGAAACTAACTCGAAGTCTCGGAGGAGGCCTCCTCCTTCCCTCCTTTCTTTCTTCCTTACTTCTTTTTTTCTTCGAACGAAAGGGTCGAATTTTCTACGATGGGGAAAAAAAGAAATTATCCGTCATTCGTAGGAACTCCTCTCTTGGATAAGAAAGAACAAAGCTGTAAAAAAAATAGGGGAGGGGTTAGGGGGATCAGTACCGAATGGTGGGAGTAATAAACAAAAGTTGAAATTTAACCAGCTACAAAGTATCGGTCAATTTAATTTACGACTCTCAAAACTTTAACTAAAAGCTTTAGAAAAAAAGCGAGAAATAAGAAGAAAGAAAGGTAAAAAAGAAAAAGAGTGATCTAAAAACGAATTATAAGGAACAAAAGAAGGATGGTGGTATTAAGAGATACAAGATTTATCCAGCTTGGAGACATAAAAGCTTTCAGATTGCGGCAGTGGATCAAAATTGTATCGTGTTAGCTAAAGAAATTTGATTTTCCGTTGGAGAAGTGAGAGAGTGCGTGTGTCCTCCACGGATAAGAAAAGCCGGTGTGCAATTTTTGTATTCGTAGTTGTCGTCGTATCGTCGAAAGGAGAAACGATTTTCCAAAATAGAATGGAACCCTCCATCAAATATGCAGAGGTTATTAGCTCAGGAAGGAGCGAAGAAAAATGTTTGCTCTTCTCCCTCTTCTTTTTTTTCTTTTTTTTTTCCTTACTTTGATACAACCCTTAGAGCCAAAGGGAACGGCCGTATACTTTCGATAAACTCAAGAAGTTTCTTCTCCTAGGTAGACTTAACTCGAGCGCGGTTTCAAAGTTACTATTACTATTTTCTTGAGTTTCCCCCAGGTGTGAGAGAATTTCCTCTAACTCTATCGTCGTTAGAAAAAGAAAAAATAAACCAGAAAAAAAGAATAACTTCTACTTTGGGATAGGGTGAGATAGGAAGAGAGAGAGAGAGAGAGAGAGAGAATGGGATATTAAAGTTGCCTCATGAATCCCATCGGATGCAACGCCTATAGAAGGAAGGGAAGACAAAATTATCAGCCCTTTGATGAAGCTCGGTGATTGGTTCGGAAACACCCTCAACACCGCGATTTCGCGTTCCATCGAGCTTTTCTCCCTCTCCCTCTCTCTCTCTCACCCTCTTTTTTTCTTTCTTGTTTTCTTTGTATTTTCTTCTCTTTTTCTATTGCTTACCAGACTTCAATCACGCTTTTCATTAAGCCATGCTCGAAGATGAACGGTATGGGGTTCGGATCGAATATCCGGATGTGTTTCGTACTTCGAACGAAAGCTATTGTCAGGTTAGGTATATCCAAACGATTTTCTTTTCTCCTCCTTTATACAATAACAATAAACTCAAAACTTTAATGGCTAATTGGCTGTCGACCATTCGTTAAATCATATTCTACGGAAAAGTAAACGACTATTATCGAGACAACGTGTGGATAAAAATTCTTTCCTAGAAAAAGGGGGAAAGAAAAACAAAACAAAATATTTAAAGTATTACAGATCTTAAGTGACTTTGATTAAACACTTTTTCGGCATATAATTCGCATCGAGGAATATATAATTAATGAAAATTGAAACTTTAATGAATTATCAATAATAAACTTTTCTTTCATCTACGAAAAAAGGAATTTAAGAATTCGCACGCTTCATATCATGCTAGTCTATAACTGTGAATTCCGTCTGGATATTAATGGAACGTCGTTAGCATGACAAATCACTTGTCAGAACGATGTGTCACTTGGTTCGAAACCAGTTACCTGGATCTTCGATAGCATATCAATGGGTAGCATCGATCCAAATGATCGATACGTTCTTCCTCGTAGGAAAATACGTTCGGATTTGTCTGATAAATAATATATCGATATCGATAAATGGATATTATACCCGTCGAGGTATTTTAATTCGACATATTTCTGATAAAATCCTCCTTTTGTCTCAATTGCAACGATTTATTCCATTCGTATTTAGAGATTAAAAATATAATATATAGTACGTATAAAATGTTTCTTTTTTTTTAAATAATAATAAATAAATATCAATATTCGCATCAGTACTACATTTGGATCGGTCCAAACTTCTAATGCATTTCGAGAAAATTTAAAAAGAAAAACCGTATCCGGACCCTTTAGGTTCGTCTTGTACCATAACTCGAAGAGAAGTTAATGGTTCCTTTGTCCTCCTTCATTTCGAACGGAAAACGATCCTAAGAAAGTCATTTTTCATCGAACACCATCGGGTGAACACGCCGGAATCGCTAGTTTCGTCAGGTTAATCATTTTTAAAGGACCGACCACAGGTGGCAGCGGTTTCGTCATATTCCTCCTGGTCCTTCTATTAATGTTCGTCGGATGGCATGCGAGCGAGCAAGTGAGACGATTCACTTTAGAAATTAAATTTTCTACTGTTTGTCAGTAAAAGAAAGAGAAAAAGAGAAAGAAAAAGAGAGAGAAGAGAGAGAGATCTCGTGATGGCAGAGGGATAATGAAACGGCGCGAAGGCTGTGTGCACAATTTGTTTTGCATATAACTCACATTTTTCACCGTGACCCCTCCCCCCTCCTTTCTTTGTCTCTTTGCTCTTTCTCTAAATTCTCTCTTTTTATCTTTTATATTTCTTTTTTTTTATCTTATCTTACTTTCAAAATCAAAGATTACAAAGGAGTGTCACCTGAGTAATAGATCTAACGAACAAATACATTGCTATAATTAACATGTTAGTAAGAAGAAGATACTATAAAATGTGTTCTTGTCTGTAACAAATAATAATGGCAAATAATAATTAGCAATGATAAATAAAAATAATCGCGATAAAACTATCTTATATTCTAAGTTGAAAAAAATCACACAAAATAAATAAAATTTCATTAAGATTGGTTCAGTAGTTTCGAAGTTCATTGGAAACCAACAATGTGACACTGAATTTTTATATGTAAAGATATATGTAACATAAACTACTACTACAAAGGAAAGATTACATTTCAATGATATTATTCGATATTACTTTTTTGAAATTAAAAATTTTGGTTTTAAATTTTGTACGAATTGTAAGGAATAAATGTAAGGTAGTTATATTATTGTAGAGACTATCCAGGTATCTAACGTGTCCGAGTATAAGGGCACGTGCTCGCAATAATTCTCTTCTCCTACCCATTCTGAATTCTCTCGGCTAATGCTGTGCCAACAGCATGAGCTTCCTTTTTTGTCGGTCCATGCCGACAAATTCGACCCCACCTTCTGGCCGCTTTGTCTTCGACCACCCTCGAAGAACGAGTGGAATAAGGACAGGAAAAAGCAGCTAGCGCGTGTTGCCCTTAAATACTGTGCCAGTGGATTTGGGAACTCCAACACTATGATAGGACTTACGCGTATCTTCTTCCTTTTCCTCTTTCGAGAACATCAACTAAAGTTTACGTATATATATATATATATACACTAGGTTAGCAGTGTTAATCCCTAAATGGATTTAATTTTTAAAAGTACGAAAAAATAAATAAAATTGATAAAATTAACAACTATAGTATTACATTCTAACATTATAATGACAAATTCACAATTCCGATATTACTTCGAAAATTAATAAATAACAATAATAATAATGATGATGATGATGACTTATTTTTAACCAATCTTAAATACAAATTGAAATATTTCGGATTTGAAAGTCGATGAATGAAACTGTAATTACCGATTGCAGAATAGAAAGGAAGGGGGGATAGGGTGGCCCTGTGTATATTTGCGTTCTTTTGCGTATGTCACCACGATGATTATTCGAGCGTGAGCTCTGATATTCGTAGCAGAGTAACGAAGTTCGAAATCGTGACGGATGCGTCAAGTTCTTCAAAGTAAAGGTAGAAATGTTGAGAGAATTAATTAAACAGATATAGGACAGGAAAGGGGCGGAAACTAAGTATACATATATATATATATATATATATATATGCAGGGAAAGATAGGGTAACTCGAAAATTGGAAGAAGAGAGAGTCAGAGAGAAAGAGAAAGAGAGACCTTTGAGCGGCAAGTCTGTAAACCAATCAGTGACGCCTCACCGATAGTGGGACTAAAGTCGAGCTAGCTGGATCGCTCGAGTGAACTGCTTAGTTGATTACGATATAACTTGGACCGTTCTGTCGATTCTACTCACGTACCTCGACAAATTTTTGCTTGTTCTTGCAGTATATAGCTAGGACGAAATCTTGACAGCCAACGCAGCACTTTACTTCGACGTAAAAAAAAAAAAGAAGAAAAGAAACTTCCCCACGATTCTTCTAAACGTCTCTCATAGCCGAAATATGGGGGAGGAGGGATCGAACTATCGTTAAATCGAACGACAGATAATTTTCGACGATTTATGATATTCACGGACTTTTTCTAATTTATTGACAACTTTGTTAAACTTTATCCATACTTTCTTATTTTTTTATTTTTTTTTGTTCAACATCACTGTTAGACGAATTTAAATAAAAAACAAGTAACCTTTTTATTACAATAAGATGACACTCTAACCGGAGGTGTTTTTCATCCAAAATAACTAATGTAAAAATATTCAACGTTCAGATATATAGAATATAACTAGGGGAAAAAAATAAATAAATACAATAGATAGTAAGATTCGTTTGATCGTATAATACAAAACCCCTTACATACCTATCTCATTCTATCCGCCACGCGGTATTTAATCTTTATCGATCAATATCGAACAAAAGAATGGCATGGCCTGTATAAAGAAGATAAAGGAGATAGTCTAGAGGAGTAAGGGTGAAAATGGAGCTATATCTATAGTTTTGAAGTAAGTGTAAGGGGTGTGGGGTGGTATTCAGGGAGAACCATTGTAGAACCATTCGTTTGGGAGGAAAATGCAAGAAAAATTCGGGAAAGACAAGGAGGCATCTGCTTGAACACACGGTGTACGTGAGTCGACACCAGATATCCAAACTCCCTAGGCGAGTATTCTCGCGGGACACGACAGAGAAGAGATATTCGATAGGCTCGAACTTCGCCAAACAGTGCTCAGAGTCGATTGTATTCTTTTTTCTTTCTCTCTCTCTCTTTCTCTCTCTCTCTTTGTCTCTCTTGTTTCCTTTCTACCGAGCTCATCGTTCTCTCCCTCTTTCCCTCTTATTTAGTCAGTACTGCTATATCAACGACCGAATTCCTATTGTCCTAATTAGCATGCTACTATCGGTGATAAAATGGACAACGTTTTTCCACCTTCCATTCGACGTCGGCGTATTGTTTGAACATCAGCCTCCGAATGCTGTGAATTCGACGCTGCGCTATCCGTTTGCTGTATACCACCAGCCGAGTCATAACAATAAAGAGAATAACTTACGTGTTTGTCGACAACTAATTATTTTACATTTTCACGTCTGCGTTGCCAATGGTTTTGTAACATTTCGTCCCTTTTTTCGTTCTACTACTACTTTTTCAATTGGTCGTTAGAAAAAAAGGCGTAAAAGATAATTCTTATGACAAACAAAAATAATAATAATCCCTCTCGAATAATATGATTATTTTATTTTTAAATCTATATGTGGTTATAATTCAATAACGGAATAACACGAATCAATTGTTTCGATATGTATACTTTCGATATAGTAATTATCGAATTTTAAATTGAATTTATTCGATGAATTAATAATGATATTATGTACAATGATATTTTTGTCAATGATATTCAAACAGATTTGAATGATTTCAAAAAATTTCGATCAATCTATTTCGTTTATGTTAAATTTTATTTTGCCAAAGTCTCGCGAGTGTTTATCGTATCAACAGATGTTATCTGTCGAGGTTCTCTTATCGGAGGGGCCCACTACTCTTTTTCTTTTGAGGTTGAACTCGAGAATCTTTTTTTTTTCGTACGAGAGAAAAAGAGAGAGAAAGTATTTGGTACGATTCAATCGTTTAGAGAGAAAATATTGTAAGATAATATTTGTTCTAGTATTCCTTTTCTCACCCCTCTCCCTTTCTCTTTGTCTATTATTCACTCCAGCAGTTTTGATGCCTCCAAGTTTCCCCGATAATGCGATTAAATTGATACGTGATTCAAACCAAGAAATTTAAGACAATATTACGATAACATTTGCTTTTATTTATTTATTTTTTTTTAACCTACGTCTTTCTAACATAATTAATTTATTTTTATGAACATAACGAAAATTAATTTTACTTTTATAAAGAAAAAGAAATAAAATAATTTGCTTCGTTTAAAAATGGTGCTTTTTAATTACACGAACGTAGAAATTCATAGGAATGAATCAAAGATGGTTTATTCGAGTTCTGTATAATTAAATAGACACCTGATTTTGTAGGACAACAATAGCACTCAATTTGCTAAGGCAATGGCTGAAATTTCGCAAGACGATGCTTTCAAAACCCAACTCCTAGACGTCCTTGAACGATTCTACGTTATTTCGAAGCGTACAAACTCGTAAGGGTTACACCCGCCATTTACACGCTTAGCAAGACAACGATAATTGGAAAATCGTTATCACTTTGTTTTCGACTTTTCAAGATTGTCTGTAATTTCAATTTAAAAATAAAAATAAAATTCGATTTCTGTTCAAAGAGTTGATAAAAAGAGGGGAAAATAGTAAATTATGATATTATCAATTGAATTTACTTTTTCATCTCTATATTTGGTTTTTTTAACCGACAGAAATAATATTACAAGTATCGAACAGGGTTCACATTTCGTAAGTCAATCAACGCTAATTAACTCTTCATTGATTAGTATAATAAATCATCGGTGAAATTTACTACGTGTAGTATGTTTTTTTTCTTTTTTTTTTTTAATGAAATATCGTAAATTAAACTCGTTTTAATGTATATGTTTCCAACGTACTTCGAGCATGTAATTTTTTTTGTTTTTTTTTTGGGACCACACAATATTTCCTTTATTTTTTTTTTCTTTCTCTCTCTTTTCGCATACTTTTTTGATCTTCGATGTTTGGAGCTTACACGCTTCAAATAGCAGCCCATGGCTTAATCGCAAACATCGAGACGAAGCCTGACTCCGATTAAAAATTTCACCGATGGTCCATTGAAAAGCATCCCCGATCGGCAACAACCCTTTCCCTACTATGAGAGAGCGTTATCGCGTTCCTGACAGAGAAAACGTCACATCATGGTGTCCCATGGATTATACGTTCTCAGCCAACGCTCTCGGTACTCTCTCGTTTCCCATCGACGAGATCGAAAACGAAACAATACTCGGATTACGGTAGGCACGATGTGCCTCGATTTTTATGTTTTCAACCACCCCTCCTCTCTCCCCTCTCTCTCTCTTTCTCTCTTTTCGATATCTTGTCCATCTCTGCGCTGATGCTTTCTCTGCTTTTCTTTGTATTTTCCTTCCTCATCCTCCCCTTCTGTTTTTCCTTCTTCACGAAACAAACAAACTATATACGAAAACGTTACCTTTTCTCTTTCTATTCTGTTTACTGTTTTGTTGATCATTCTCGAGAGAGATTTTCCATTTTAATTTTCTCGTAAATACTAAACAATCGAAGAAAAACGAAAGCTAAATAAGAACTGAGAGGAGTCCTTGTTAGAAATAAGAAAAACCACATCTTCATTTTCTTCTTCTTCATTTTATTTTCGAATAAATAATTACAATTATTTATCATCTATCTCGTAAAGAAATAGTTATCTTAACTTTAAACAATGTTCATTGTGTCGTATTTTTGCAAAAAATGATTCTTATCTTTAAGATATATAATCATCCTATCGAAAACATTTGCATATTGTTAATACGTATATACACGAATGTATTATAAATTATTTTGTTCGAGCAAACGGAACATATTCAATTTATGATAATGAACGGATGCAGATATTAGAAGGAAAAATAAAATAAGAAGAAGAAGAAAAAGAAGAAGAAGAAAAAAAATCTTCTTCGACTGACGAGAGATTAGTTGTCAATCGGCTTTTCGTAGAAACGTGTGCTAAACGTTGTGCACATGTACAAACACATACCATTATTTTTTGTTAGCAATCTTTAAAAGAAAGAAAGAAAGAGAGAGAGAGATAAGCCATCGCTTGGTGTGTACACATCGGAAATTTTATTTTTTGCAATAAAAATCTATTTGTCTTACAATTAATTCATGTTACCTGAAGAAAAAAAGAAAAAAAAAAGAATATTAAAATTAAAAAACGACTTAAGTACGCTTAGTTACCAGTAAGATTTACCGTGAACAAATATGTCATATGTTAAATAAAAAAATTGTTTGCTTACTTTTTTATATTCATCTATTAATCATCTTATTCGAAAGATCGTATATTATCTATCTATAGCGTAACACGATGAAAAAAGAAAAAGAAAAAAAAAAGAATTAGCGAATAGAAATCAACTCGTGCGAACTAACCTTGCGTGGTTAATGACGATAATAGAGTGCAATGTAAACGACGACCGGTCTCTCTATATCGCGATCGTACGACGAGAAACGCGATTTAAATGATGCATCAAACACCAAGAAAGGGGGTGGTAAAGAGAAAGAGAAAGAGAGAAGGTTGTTAACATCATTTGCATGAAATCGCAGGTCTGTCGTTGCTTTCCCCTTGTATACCTATCCAACAATGTATACGTACTCCCTATGTATACCCCCTTCCCAGCCCCCTTCCCCGCCCCCGCTCCTTTAATCCTCGGTCCCTCATCTCCACCCTTCACCCCCTTCCTCAGTACTCCAGTATTCTACCTGCAGGTCTACGACGTATTTATGTCAAACGGACGTAGAACGTGACGCCCTGCAATTGCCAGCTGACTGGCCGGCTGAGTCATTAGAGGTTACATTGTACGATCACGTGGAGGTACGAACTAACCGTTATATCCTGCTGATTCTACGGTAACAGGTATTCTAAGGTACTGGCCGATTAGGTATAGTAACTTATCCAAATGCAAGCAATGTTCGTATAATATTAATGTTAGATCATTAACTTTTTTGCATTCGTTGAATTTTAAAATTTAATGAAAATATTGTGTAACTTTTGATATTATTTATAATTTTGCTATTATCATTCTGTCGTTTGTTTGATTATAGTTATTTCAAATAGATCTGTGTAAAGGAAGAGTATAAGGTGAAATTCAGTACATTAAATTTTGATTCTTGTTCATTCCGTTTAGAATATTTAAAACTCATCAAAATTCATTACCATCTAAATGTGTTGTATAACTAAATTGAATAACCATTGAAAACTTAAAATGTGTGTGTGCATTTTCTTTAGAATTATTAAAAACAGATTTAATTAAATACAGTCATAACAATAGTTTTACTAAACGATTTTTACTTATTTACTTTTATCTAATTTCATACACAATAAATTTTATATAAATTACTAATAGTTTCAAGACCTATTGGAATTGATTATAAATATGAATAAAATATAATAAAATGAATAAATACGAATAATTCAATATTCATATCAATCAAAATATCAATAAAATCAATAAAAATAAATATGAATAAATAATAATAAAAATAAAGAAAGAAAGGAGAAATAAATTTGAATTCAATTACGAAGTCTATTTGACTCGTAGGATTGTACAGATCGAAAAGTTTGATGTTAGCCGATGGTATAATTTAACAATCACTTTGATGATAAATTGTACGATAGGATAATATACTATAGTACTCAGTATCGAACAGAATCTATTCATCTCGTATTTTATTTCTAAAAGACTCTCGAACGATCAAGCTTTATGTTTTCCTAACAGAGAACACATGAGTACGGTACCAGTCAGTTTCTCGATCGATTTGTCGAAAAAAGAGCTTTTCTTTTTTTCCCCTCTCTTTCTCGTCTCAAGGGTAGTGGTCGATAACGAGCCACTTGTGGGACGAGAAGAAAAGAATTTTCTTCTTCTCGACTTCAGTTTTGTACGTTCAATGCTTGTATCTTTCTCTCTTTCTCTTTCTCTTTGAAACATTTTATCGATTCGTTAAGAAAACACTACACAATTTGTCCTTGGCAATTGCTCAACGTACGTAGCAAGTGAAATAAGGAAAATACAATAAAGTACTCGACAAAAGCCGATTATCCATATTTATTTTTACCTGAAAGATGAGTAAGAGTTAAAGTCATGCTTGTTTATTTAGATCTATCGCACATTACGTTTATTTTACAAATATGACGAAAGAACCTTTTACCGTAGTACAGTCGAGCAAATAAGATAAAAAGGAAACAATTCGATGAAATACAAGAAATACAATTACTTTGAGGTTTTCTTTTTACTTTTTCTTAAAGTGCATACGAGCTTTGTAAACGAGATTAATCTTTTCTTGAAAAGGGATGGGGGAAGGAGAGTAAAATGCGTTTTAATCTATTTATTTTGCAGAAAACGATAGGAGAAAGAAAGAAAATTATAAGTGAATTATTATCGAGAATATGAACGGAGCATAATGACCGGATGAAAGACGTTTTCAATAATTATACATTATGCAACGTATAAATTATCGTCCGAGTATGTAATTCTCTAACGTGAAGATTATTCAATTTTCTTAACGCCGATACTCACACTCACGTTTTAACGTAATTATCCATATTATGTTTTTCATGGCTAGAAATATTTCTTTGCAGAAAGTGATACCTTTTTAGGGTTTTTTTTTTAAGATGTACATTCTTATCATATTACATATTCATATTAACAGTTTAATTAAAAGAAAAAATATACACGAGTAAATTGAAAAGTTTTGAACTTGAATAACTAGAATGGGTTGAAAAGTTTTGAGTCAACCACAAAGAAGATTGAAAAGTTTTAAACCTATCAACTTAAACCAAATACTTGTTTATATTATGTTATTTTACTTGAAGTAACATATTATTATGATATAGAAAAACGTAACAGAGTATAATCGATCGTACTTCTTAAACTTGACGAAATAAAATCAAATCAAATCAAGTAAATTAAAATATAACATTGAACAGATAACAAGCAAGAAACTTTCCAGACGACACAGATTTAACAATAAAAAGAAATATAATATAATTAATGATTATTAATAGAAGTGAAATAAAACGCAATCGAAAGTTTTGTGAAACGTTGTTGGTGATGATCATGCAGATGGAAGAGCTGATCTCGAAAAGGGTGATTCGCTGGGATATGTCGGTTCCCAATTAAACAAATGCCTGCTATGCGCAAGGCAACCCTCAGGCAGGGTGCTTTCTACCCTCTTTCTCTCATTCCATCTCTCTTCGATTTTAGATAATTCTATCTCTTTTTAGCCTACAGGAAAACAGGGGGAATCGCACGTGTCGAGTTCAGAGCATGCGAAAACCCGAGCTAAACGCATCGTAGGACTTTCTGCGTATATTTGCGCATGTGTACGCAGCTCGTTTCACCTACGGGCGCTTTTAAGACCGTTCTACTGTAACGTGCACGTATTCGTGAACTTAACCAAATTATGTATGCATCCTACCAACGGAGAAGTCACGCATGTTCATGAATCTACGCACGCATGCACTCACGAAATATATATAATTAATTCGTCTCAACCTTCGTCCAATCGAACGAACGAACATGATCCCGATGACAACCACGAAATTATTTTATACGCGTGTCTTTTTTTAACTATTATTTCAAATTCTTTATTATAAAATTTATCCTTTTCCATCTAAGTACACACATACATATATATTAAATCGTTTCGAATATGGTAATGTAATTTTTTTATTTTATATTTAGATTCTAGGACGTTTTAAATCTAATTTCTATTTTTCAGCTATTTCTTTCGTATTTATACATGACACAATTTTAATTTAAGGGGTTACATGGGTTTCATCCGGGTAAAAACGGCGTATTTTCAAGATTTTTTTTTTCATATAATATATGAAATATTTGATTCAAATTTTTTATTATCTTAAAGATACATATTTAACAAACATTTTTTGTAATTTAAAAAAAAAAATATTAAAAACTCCGCCATTGTGACGTCATTCCCGGCGAGCCCTCGGAAAAAAGGTGCATTCGCGTTGACAGCAGAACTCTAAGCGGGATCATCTGAAATGAAAAAAAAAAGTACTTGTTTTAGTTAAGGCTTCAAACTAGAAATAGGACGAAGAAAAAAAAATGAAAATTGGATGTTTGACAGCAGTTTTTACAAAAAAAAAAATAGTTGTAATTGAAAAAAAAAAATCCTTCGTCCAAGTCCTTGTAAATTGTATCTCGAAGACCTGTTTAAAATTTCATCGAGATCGGTGGAGTAGCCTTCGAGAAATCTTGACAACCGACTTTGAAAACATAGTTTTGAGAAAAACACGTTTAAAGTTTTGAGTGACCATAGAACAGGAAAAAAAATTTTTTTTCTTGACTTACATTGAATCGTCGATTCCTGGGCCATAAAGTAATGAATCTGCTGCATCTGCAATGTCCTCGGCATCCTTTTGTTCCTGTCTATGACGAATCCTGGCTTCACGAGTCTCTTTTGCAGATTTTTTCTCGGCGGCGCAGATAMGATTTTCGTCAGCATTTCGGGCATATTCGTGGGAATTTGGGCCAAGTTTTAAGTCCATACAGTGCATGATTAATAATAACGATGATGTTCCTTCATTAAAAATGCAAGCAGCAGTCAATGCAGCAATATCAACGATCTTAGAACCAACTGGAAGTATTTTTGGAGTAATTTTCCAGATCAACTGGTTGTAACTTTCGTTGCTATTTTGTGTAAAACCACCAACACATCGCTCCAAAAGCTCATCCTTACTCAGATTTTCGTAAATAGGTTTTATTGCAGTTAAAACATCATCTGGTAATGGTGTATAATCGTGTTTGAACGATGAAAGAGTGTTTGTTGCTGATGTGCTCGTGAAAGAATCATTATGCTGCTCAGGATTTTTAGGATTGAACGACTGTCTCCGTTTCTTGGGTCGATCTTTTCTACGAGCACCGTCCACTAATTGAGATCTTGAAACWTTAGGCATTTTTTAATATAATTTACTTTGGACACTTATAACCTCAAAATAAACCTCGTGGTTCAACAAGTAATCATTAAATGAAGTATTTCAACTAGTTACCCTTAGAAGATGAGAAAAATAACCAAGGACGAATGAACAATAGGCGAGAAGCTGCTCTTTTATACCTACGGCAAGCGGAGCCCAGCAGGTAGACTTGAGCGCGTAACTTTAAAAGGCTGTATCTCTGAAACTATTACTCGGATCAAGTTGAAATTTTCGGATAATATTCTAGAGATGTTGTAGATTTTAATAGGCAACAACAAAAAAATCGATTTTTTGAATCCGTTAAACCCATGTAACCCCTTAATTCGTTCGATTTTCATTTCATTTTACAATTATATGTATTATAAAATGAATCAGAGAAAATATATTTAATAAAAATATAAATAAAATATATTTAATTTAATTTATCGTCACGTAATATATACATTTTGATGAAAAGAACATCGAAGGGTTTTGAATCTTCATGGTTTTTTAAATTCCTATGCTTGAAACTCCTATGAATTATACGTTTAAGAGAATTGAAAACGAATAGAAGTGGAAAAAGGAAACGGTCGGCAAGTTGGAGAATGTTCCACGAAGCACTTTCGACTTCTTGCCGGATTACATTACGGAACCAAATATTGAAACATCCCTTGAAGGCTGTGGTCAAGCCTCTTTGACTTTCTGCCGGCAGACGACTTCGTCAGCAGTCGGCTGGCTAGCCGGTGAAAGTTCTTGTTTAATCCTTCAAAACAGCTTGGAATGTTAGCTACTGACGCACATTATTTTTTTTTTTTCAAAACTTTTCTCCTTTAATTTCATTTTAAATTATCTAAATTTTTGATCTACCAACTTGTACTTACTGAATGATTTTGATTTTCATCAACAAAAACAAATCTAACTATAAGACACAAAGATTAATAATATTTATTTCATTCTAATATGTTTATAATGATTTTTTATATTACATTTTTCATTTAATTTTTATATTTTAAAATATACATATATATAATATTATATGTAGGTTAGAACTTAAATAGTGGCAGCTATTTATTCATTTATTAATATTATACATTTAAACATGTAACTCTTTTGTATCGGTTGTGAATAAATAGTTGCTACTATTTAAGTTCCAATCTACGTATAAAGTTTCTTATTGTGAATTATTTGTTATATTGGATTTATATTTTTCACCCTGTTGTGCATTACACGGTAAGGGAATACTTCTTAATTATTAGAAGGACATTCGGAGATTGGTATACACACGTTATTATCGTCTCTAGCGTATTGATCTATACAGTAACAGTTATCGTTGCATCTCTAAAATGTAAAGTAAGAATAGACAGTTAGTATAAGGCAGAATATAGTAATGTAATTTAGTAATGCACTTACGATATTCACGATAGGACATTGTTCTCCGAGAGTACTGCACCGCGTTTGACAAGCTGAACCACACTGATATTCTTCGTTTGGTTGATTACAGACAACAGGTGGAGGATCTCTTGCATTCACTATAGCTACAATAATGAAATTTAATATTTAAATATATATAAATAAAAATATATAGTATTATATATAAAGCTGTAATATAATATAAATAAATTTAATCGAAACTTATGATCAAGAAGTTAACGTGCTCTATAATGATTGAACAATATTTGTATTGTTCATTTATTAAGACACCTATTTTTGTTTCTTTTAAAAATTTGTAATTGTTTATAAAACGAAAGATTAGTAAAAATATTAATAAAATATGTAGTAGTATTTTTGAGAACACTCAATTTTTATTTATATTTACATAAGAATATTTTTGGAATTTACTTACCAAAGAGAATAATTGTTATAATAACGAATAAAAGAGAAAAAATACGTGACATGTTCTGTGAAATAATCGTTTCTTTCCGTTTAAATTAACATTTAATACCGATCCCCGAAGACGTGATCGGTTTATATAGTTACAGCATGACTAATTTTTTGTTTACTTATCATGTATGTATAATATTGCGATCAAGCATACGAATGAAAATACTTGATAATAAAGTTATTAATCTTGATAATAAAGTGTTGACAATAAATTATCATAATTAATATAATAATAAAACTTCTTTCTAAACTACATTTGTAAATGAATAGTAAAAAATGTGGCTTTGTTGGCAAGTTAAAAATAGTTATTTAAAAAAAACGTATTATTTCTTTTTATTTTTAAAAAATAATAAGCCCACGTTTTTTCTTGTATGTAGACACATATAAAAAAACGATAATTAATAATAATTATTAATAATAATTGTTATCATTTTAATGGTACTCGTTCATCTGTATGAAATATTGCAAACCTTTTTTTCTTCTCGATAGTATTAAACTCGTTTGTTTATTTATTTATTTTTTTTTATTTTTTACACATATAAAAACAGTTATTATTACTGATTATTAATATTAATTATTATTATTTAAATAGACATTAATTAGTATTTAAAAATATAAAAGGCGTTTTTTCCCTGGTAAACATATGTTTATGCATATATGTAATCCTATATGTGGGATTTCCCAATGATTTTTTTCGTTCTACCTTCTTCAAATTTCTATTCATTCTTACTAACCAACTTCTATCTCTTTCTCAATATATATAAAAATATATACATATATATATTTCTTTGCTTGTTTTGTTAACTTATCGTTAATTATATACAAGACGCTAACGTGACGTCAAAAGAATGAGTCATAATACAACATAATAAATCACGTAACACAGATCTTAGTTTATTTCCTGTATTATGAATTTAGTAAAATGAAAGAATAGGAAGGTCAAGTTTCAGATTGAATTCACAATCAGATTAATCGAAAAAAACTAACACTGAGGCAAGATCATTGAATAAATTATCAAAAATAATGAAATAAATAAAATTATCTACAAAATTTAACTTTTTCGTAGTAATTGTGTAATTTGTTTTGTAATACTTTCTATGTTTTAAAAAAAATATTAACATAACCATTTCTGTGACATAAACAATTGTTCCAAAAACAATAAAATCTTGTCGCAATCTATTTCCAAGAAATGATTTGAAATAATTTTAACAATAAATTATATCTTTTAATATTTAATAAAATATAACATGCATTCATATTTTTATAAACATCCGATAATTTCACAAAATCATTTTTCTACGCGTCAATTAACGATAATCATAAGTACAAAGTAGTTATGATCATTGTATATAGGAGTTATTATGATATTTTTAAAAAATAAACATACTCAGGAAGTCTTAAATTTCATGGGGAAAAAATATGGAATCATTATTTAACACAACAGATAAAACGAACGGAAATATTAATTCATTCTTACGAACATTTTGTTTTGGCGTATTATTCCGAGGAAACGTTGATAAAATTTCAGCAATATGTTTACATACACAAGAATTTAATATTTCAAGTAAATTGGTAAAAAAAGTTTTGAAAATTTTAATTAATTCAAGTTAAAAAGACATGATATTACAATCATTAATTTCACAATTAATGTTATCGTTCTTACAGCTAAATGTACTGGTCGCCTAATTCTAACAATAATAATCAATTTTTTAAATATATAAATGAGTATACAAAAAAAAATTAATGAAATATATGATAAAAAAAAAGAAATTAAAAAATGTAAATTGATTTTTGCATTTTATAAATATTATAAAACATAACACATAAAATATCAATTGCATATAAATAAAATAGGTAAAACGAGCGTAGGTATTATTTATACAATTGTTAAACCATTCGCAATGAGATGACGTGCAATATACGTCAATTATTGATTCACGTAAAGACGTAAACGACGTATATGTTATGTTGTTAGATAACCGTGTCATTAATAAAATTTTGGGTGTGTTACGGTTGTCTTTGCTGAATCAATGAGTCATTGTAATTTTGTCAAAATTATTCGATTTGTATGAAATAATATTTATTTATGATTATATTGTAATATACATTTTGCAATATAATTATATTCTCAAAGTTATTTCATAGTACTTAATATAAAATATATTTGACTTCAATGTTTGAGTTCAATTAGGTATAATAATTTAAAGTATATTTTTAATTTAAATTAAACAATAATTATATACATTTGAAGGAATTGTTTTTTTGTTTATTTAAACATTTGACACATCAAACGAAACTCTGACGCATCAGGGAAATTATGTTATAGTATACTTCATATTACTTCGAAAAGTAATACAATGTTTTTGTTTATTAGAATATTGGCAGTGCTGATAAGAATTTTAACGAAATACCAAAAATTATCATTCTCAATGACGTTTAATTACTACTGTACTTGGAATTTTCCATATTTAACGAGCACCTAGCTATATTTACACGAGGAAAACCTTTTTTTTCTCTTGGAACTACGTTTATCGATTACAGTGTCGACAATTTGGAAATACAATGAACTCAGTACGCTAAATAAATTTAATCCACGCGATGATGCATCGGATGCAAATAAAAATTGATTAATTAAATTACCAACGAAATTATAAAAAAAATGTATTGAAAAAGTAATTCTTTCTAGAAAAAAATATATAAATTCAAATCTAGAAACAATTTCAAACTTTTCGTAAGAATTTATAACAAAAAATATGAACAATAAAAAAATATATCGTAAGTGGTACGATTTTGTTGATTCTTTTTTTTTTATAATTGATTAATAAAATGTTTTCTTTTGGATGTAAATGTTTGTTGTTCCAAGAATTTATATTCTTGTCAGAGAAAAAATATAAAAAATCAATTTTCAAAGAATTTGAAAATAAATTATATTCAGCCGATATTACGATTATCTGTAGCTACTATTTATTTTTTTTTTTATCTCATTTATTATATCATTTTATTATTATCCTTATCTCTTTTTTTTCTCGTTTGAACGTTTGAACGTTTGAACTTAACGCAATGGACCTRACCGATTCAAAATTCAACGACACTATTTATCTTATCCGGCGTACACAATTTACTAGTAATGTTATCATTTATCGTCTTACAAAAATTTCATGTTGAAATATTATTTAGTTTTGAATATCTTTCATCTTCTTCCAAGAATATTTAGAAAATAACGAATCAATGTAACAAAATCAAATTTTTAACCAAGTAATTATCAAATAAACGGAACTTCATGTTATTTTTCTTTTTTTTTTTTCATAATACTCACTCAAAAAACGAAATGTTTTGTATAATAAATGTTGACTAAAATTATATTTACGTGTTTGTATCGATAATGTGGCTTCATATGTAAAATTCACGTTTAACAAACCAAAATTTAAAACGGTGTAATACTAAACGATATTTACTCGAATGTAAAGAGAACAAAAATTATAATAATTTTTGTAAAGTTATTCAAATAATACATTGTAATTCATAAGACGATTGAAGAACTCCTAAAAAAAAGAGAGAAAACGAAAAAAAGAAAAAAGACTACAATCTTCACGGTTGTTAATCTATTATAACTCAAAAAAGTAGTCAATGATTTATTTCACAAACGAAATTGACAGGTAAACGTATATTTCGATGCGATCTATTAGGTACAAGGATTTCTTTCAATACGAGCCATGTGTATGTGTGCGTGCTCATGTATTTGTGTGTATGCTTTTAGTCATTGTACAAAGTGTTGAAAAATAAATGTGAATACTTCGTTTAATTTCTGTGAATTCATATATTTGTACCATTTATATGTGTATGCGTGGTGTACGTATGAGAGAGAAAGAAAAAGAAAAAGAACGAAGGGGGAAAAACGAAAAAAAAAGAAAAAAGGGGAAGAGAATAAATTAAATAAGAAAAACAAACTTAAGGCGAGTCAAAAT
Organism: Polistes dominula; assembly: GCF_001465965.1. The sequence continues at coordinate 2,106,615 of NW_015148990.1, read as the reverse complement.
GTGAAGAGGAATCTACGAAAGATGTGAACGATGTCAAGAGTATATAAGCCGGCTGAGACCGAATACTGCATATCAGTCTTGTTTTGATAGACCATAAGGATAGCAACCATGTCTCGCGTTATTTTCGCTCTTCTTGTCCTCGTGGCGGTCGCTTCTGCTCGTGAGTTTTTTTTATTAAAATTATTTTATTTATTTATTTTAAATTTTCATGTCAAAAAACCTGCATTATTATTTATTTCAATAATCGAGAACCGCGTTGCACGATTTCTCTAATATTTTATTTTCTATTAGAGTGTCTGATACTTTGCGTTAAAAAAAAAATAGTTTAAAAAAAAATTGACAATTTGTATCGATAAATTGTTGACGAATGGTGATCGATAAATAATAATTAATCAATTGAGAATATCTTTGCCACAATATTTTGGTGATATTAATTGAATTCAAATATTTGAGTAAAATTATAAAATCTCTAACAAAATACACTATTTGAAATAGTCAAAATATTATTAATAATTGGAAAGATCAATAATAAAAAGGAAATGTATAAAAAGTGTGAATTTCGGAGATGATTTTTAAATATTTAATTATAAGTCAAAAATGTTCTTTTTTTTTTTAGTACCATCAAACAGACAATGTAATGAAAACGAACAATTCACGACTTGTGGTTCAGCTTGCGAGCCTGCTTGTGGTGTTAGACAAAGTGAAATTTGTACTTTGGTAAATATTTATTGAAATATTTTATTATTTAATTTTATATTATTAGCTTGTATATAAACGATTAATATCACAGATGTTACATCTTATTAACTCAAACTACAATTACGATAAGATCTAATAGCACCTTTGCTATGTGTGAGCTCATCTTTGAAAATAAAATCCTTGGTTAATAATTTAAAATAACATATCTCGTTAAGTAATCACATTTAAAAATAATTTTTTTTTTTTAATCGTATAATTTGTCCACTTTCAGCAATGCATAATCGGCTGTCAATGTAAAGAAGGATTCCTCAGACAAGCTAATACCGGTGCATGTGTTAGTCCTCAAAATTGTTAAATGAAACAAAAAGGTTTTATTGGTGTAGGAGTAGTACTATGTACGCTGTTAACTATCAAAATKAATTAATTTTACGCTTAAATCTTTGCCGTTTTTACGGCATTTTATGTTATTCAAATATTTTTCACTTTTTTGATCTTATATGAATATTGTATTAATATAAATAAAATATATTATTTTATTATGTCATAGATCTATTTATTAAAACGATTCATTATTATTTTTAATAATTATTATTAGATATAAATATTACATAATGAAGACAATTTAAAAAGAAGATTTAATTCTTGGAAATAATCGAAATATTTATTAATGTTCATTTCAATCAATTGACATTGAGACTATCAACAAAATAATAATAATCATTTAATTATGAAGAATAATTCAAAGTTTTATCAATTAGAAGTGTACAGTTTATTTTAACAAAACGAAATTACATTTATCAGTATACGCAAACATAATAAATTAACGGAAGAAATGAAAAAAAGTTGTTAAGTTTATAAAGTGATAGCAACTGTCGATTACCGCGATGTTGGCATTGAAAATTATTCTAATCGTTCTTAAGAGATTATCTAATTTTCTAAGTAAGTTTCTTACGTCATTCGAATTTAACAACTACTGATTCTTACTTATGGGTAGAAATCATAGAAATATAGAAATAAATAAAAAAAAAACTAATTTATAGTAAATACAGAATCAAGAAAAATATCATTTAAAATTAAATCCTATCCTAAATGTAATATGAAAATCAAATTGAATAAAATTGTATTATTAATAAAGTAATATTACTGTGATGGATTGAAATGTTTTAATCCTAACATGAAAATAATTTATTTTCTATGATAATATCAAAAATTTTGCACCTTCGTATGCGAATTAACAAATTATATCTAAATAATTAAATTTGTTTGTTAGTTTTATTAAAATATTATTTTATTATATGATAATACTATAAAACAGCAAATAGGATTTTGAATAATTTGATTATATAAAAATCACGTTCACAACTTGTCATCACGTTTTAGATCAATAATAAAGCTTATTACAAATATCACGTACTTTAAACAAAAGAATAAATAAAGTCGAAGAGATAAGAAAGGAGCCAAAAACCTAATCTTTTTTTTTAATTAACAAAAGTAACACACACACACACAGTTAGTGTCAATGTAGAACGAAGGATCACATGAATTTATAATACTTGTTGTAATTTTTAAGTCAACTTTCGATATGAATATTTAAAAAAAAAAGAAATTATGGAAAAATTCTTCACATTATTTCTCAGAATGATTATATTTTTCATTCGTAAATATGAAGATTTTATTGAACGTAAAAACTGATTCGTCTTCAACGGATTCTAATCAATGAGATGTTAAAGTGCATGGCCTAAACACATCGTATCGATAACTAGTGGATACTAACGGATAACACCGTTTAAAATAGAGCATAACGTCAGGAGATAATAAAATTATCCCGAACATTTTGAGATTTGAAGAACTTTGTCAATAAAAAATCATTTCTTCTTGTATGCTTAGATATTTCTTAGCAGATGAACAAAATATAAACTCGACGGATATAAAGTTAATTAATCTTTCACAATGTCAAATAAACGTTCGATTTACAATCATATATTTTCTTTATTTAGCACAAAATATATAATTATATATGTAAGATTAATAAATGTATATGGGATTAAAATAATCGATATAATATTAACACTTTATCTATCGATAGCAAATTAATTTTCAATTGTCATCTCTTATTGATCTGATCGGTAACATAAAATATGAAAAAAAAAAAAAATAAGAAAAAGAAAAGAATTAAATAAAATATTAAATAATTTTTTCAAACAAAAATAATTAAAAAATTAAATATATTTTAAAATAATAAATCGATTTTATAATTTGTAGATGTACTTTAAGTAAAATTTAAATATTAATTAAATAAGTTTAAATATCTCTGTTTAAGTACAATTAAATTATATGAATGTTTTATTTTTGTATTTTTCTTCAAGCAATGTAAATAACCAGAAAGTAAACGTTTTTCGGTAGATCACAAAATTTTCAGGTCTAAAATGTTCTTCTAAAAACAAGAATAATGGAAGGTAAATCGTGGCAGAAATCTGCAAGATTTGCTGCATCATCCGTTTGCTTCTTAATGCTACTACCGTAAATCCGTTACTTAATCGTCTAACATAAGATCGTTAAATTTAAATCAGGAAAACTAGGTAAATTATTACGATGATATATATATCTGATCGTGCTCGTAAAAACACATGACACATTTTTAGATAACGAGACGATTCACGTTCTATGTATAGAAGAAAAAAATTTAATTCAATTGCATGATTCACATATGTGATTCATGCATATCTTATTATTATATATAGGATTTAAAAAAAAAAAAAAGGTTATTTTTTGTATTGACAAAATGTTTTTTATTTCATCGATTCAATATTGCTCGATTTATAATCTATCTATTTTAAACAAATTTTTGTAATTTTATTTAAAAATTCAATATAAAAAAAAAATTCCATGTTAAATCATTGAAAGAACATATATATGGAAATATTTTAATCCATTTCAGCAATCTTTCGTCAAAACGCAATCACCGTTATCGTTTTTAACAAATCCATCTTTACAACGGCATCCAGAAACGCAAAGCTGTAAAATAAAGAACAAACAAAAGCAGAAAATTAAACGATTGAATTTGCCTGTAGTTCGTGAATAAAAAATCTGAGAAAAATCTACAAAAAAAAAATTAAAATTTTGTTTCTCAAATTAAAAAATGAATAATAGCAAAAGAAATTTGATGGAAAAATAATATTCTTTGTTTATTCAAAAAAGAAAACTACGAACGAGTAATCTCATAAAATAATAAAGAATACACGAATGACCTTGATAATATGAAAGATAAAAATAGAAAAGTAGGAATAAAAAAAAGGGTGAAAAATTCTATTTTTAAAATATCCGTGTTGTTTGAATGTAAAAAAACAATATATATATGAATGGATACATTTATATTTCTTTTCTCGTATATCTCATTCTTTATACAAACTGTTTCAAGTGAACAAGAACCGACGAGTAACAACACTCACCAAAATGCAGACATCTGGAGAAGGTTTTTTGCAGGTTGGCGGGCATGCCGTTCCGCAGGTGTCAAATATTTGGTTAGGACCGCATGCGGGTCTCTCGGGAGCGGCAGCTAAACAGAACAACAGAAGTGACAGGTTGTTTCGCGAGTCCCTTAGTTAAAATATATATACACACACACACGCATCAAACATATAGACACGATCGACACGGTTCTTGTAGATTTTTCACTCGAATTTTTTTTTTTTTTTCTCTTAAAACCACGAAGCCTAAATACCAGGAGGGCGTTCGACATAGGAAAATAACTAGCAAACGCGACTGGAAAGAAAAGGAAAGATCATTTTCGGAAATACACCGCTAGGATTCGTTATGTTCGCTAATGTCAAGTTTATAACGTCATATTTTTCATTGACAATTGTTGACAACACTGCATCATTAGCAATTGTATTAATGTTTTTTTAATTTATAAAAAGTAATATTTATTTACAAATGGTGAATAAATGTATTGTTCACGGGTGTACAAGTGGACGAGTCAAGGGTCGTAATAAGAATGCTAAATTAAATCAGAGAAATACGTCTTTATTCACTTTACCACAGATAATATAACCTTAATTGATAGTTATTATTGATATTATTGATGTTATTATTTAATGATGCAAATGGTAAAAAGTCTAGTCTTGTAAAAAGTGCAATTTACGATAATAAATTACAATTTACTTTTAATTGGATTTTTTTAATTTAGTTTTCCATCCTTTACTCAACTGCGACTAGGTAAGATGAAATTGAATAGATTTACACAACAAGTTGACGATAATAACTTGGAAATAATTGTAAAATAATAAAAAATTTTCTTATTGCTATTTTTAACGTTAATTATAAGATTAGGTTAATTTATTTTGACTAACGCGTGAGTACAATTGTTACATTCCCACGACAATAAAAAAGATTTTAAGAACCTGATATTAGCCACACTAACGCGCTCTAGTGGCAAAATATCTGTCCCGTCATTTTCAAACATTTCTAATACATTGCGATCGCCCTCCTGTTATCTAGGCTCCGTGTTTAAAACATTGATCAAACCAATAGAGTAAAAAAAAAATAAATAAATAAACCACTTACAAGTGTTGTAGATTATGCCAACGAGAAGAACCAGAATGATCAGTTTGTTCGACATCTTGAGATACGATCGAAATAACGTATTGTTTTTTTTTATTCTTTTCTTGTTGTACTTTACCGATTTAAGATTTTTCTGATACTGATTACGTTCGAACGAGCTCTTTATATATATATATGAAATGGAAATTTATCGCGTTATCGTTCTTCTTCAGAAAGCTTATTTTCAGTATTTCTTACGTTTTTTTTTCGTATTATTTATAGTCGTACGATATACTATAAGCTTTTGTTTTTTTCATTCAGATTTCATTCTGTTTGTTCTTTATTTAGTATTATTTTGAATATACTGACATTTTTATATCGACTGTCTGGAATAACATGCAAGGTAATTTCCAAATATTTAATGATCATTAAAAATAATAGAATATACTTTTTATTATTGTCGAATGTATATGAATAATAATAATAATAGTAATAATAATACCATCCGATAACAAACAACTAATAAATAAATAAAACAAAATAATTTTAAACTTCGTTAATGTTAAAAAATATTTTTGTATTAACTCATCATAAAATGAAAGATAAATCTAATATAATTATTTTTTATGAAAAGCGTATTTTCCAAACATAAGTTCCAATAATACTCATGCGATAATTTCCAATAGAGAAACATGGGAAAATAATAGTCTCTATTATATGAAATAGCCTGTGGATAACCAACGAATCACGTTCGAACCCTTCCGAAATCCCGCTTGATTCGGGCATCGAAGCCAAAGCCGGATTAAACGCACGGCTAAACATCTTTATTAATTAAGGATACGGTTAATAACTCGCGACACGAAATCGTACCATTCGTTACAACAGAGATTCTCCCCTTCCCGATTCGCAAGAGAGAGGGACTCTTCAAAAAAAAAAAAAAAAAGAGAAAAGAAACCCGGAACCCTATCGTAAAACGATTTGTCACTGACGAAATTTAACAGGATATTAAGAGGTGCGTAAACTCATCAAAAAGAAATCTAATGCGATAGCCAATGTTAATTAGTAATCTGAAAAAAGAAGAAAAGAAAGAAGGAAGGATTAAATTGAAAATCGATTAATACGAGGAGGAGATTAAAAAATACGTCGATTCGAAACATCTCGAAAATCTTTCGACGATAAAAGAAATTATTTTCTCTTCCGAGGCATATTATTTCAAAACGAATAACAAAACTAAATTATCTCCAATTAATTTTAACGATTTGTCGATGATGACAAAATATTGACATTTTCTTTTTTTTTGTTTTGAAAAATAGCAAACAAACGATCTTGTCGCGAGATATCTTTTCTTCTTTCTCTTTTTACGAGATAAATTGAACCCAAAAAGAAAAAAAAACAAAAAAAAAAAGAAAAGAAAAAGAACGAATAAGAATGTGAAATTGTCTTATGAACGTTATTAGATGGATATTAAATTTCTATCTCCCCCTTTTTATAACCAATAAATCGTTTCTCACGAAGGAACCAACCCATCGCAGTCCTCAACCCTCTTTTACACGAAACTTGGAATAATTTTTACATAAATAAGGTGCTTCCGAATGATTCGCTCTCTTGTTTCTGAGATTGCAAGAAAGAAGAAGAACGTCGAATACGTTAAAGCAGCGGGAGAAAGTTTTTTTTTTCTTTTCCATAAAGGAATGAGAAAAAAAAACAAAAAGAAAAAGAAAAAAAATAATATAAGACACGATTTGTTTGGGCTTTTATATTCGATTGAAAGAAAAGAGCTCGGGGAAAGGTAAAAAAGGAGAATATCGTTTCAAATAAACAGACATTGACTGTGATACGAGCAAATATATCGTCGATACGACGCGATCGTATCGACAAGCTGTTGCACACGTTATTTTACAATACTCTGCTTTAAGAACATTGCCATTTGCAATAAGGTAATGAAAGAAAGAGACCGAATATATAATTTATAGCAAATCGGTGGAAATTAAAATGCAAGATAACAAAAAAAAACACAGAAATACCTGACATGTTCCTTTGGATGAAGGTAAATTGAATTGAAACCGAAAATCCCCATTTGTGTCACTGCTAGAATTTAATTTATCCGAAAGGCAGCCATTAAATCGAGAAACACGAAATGTGATTCGTGCGAAAAAATGGGAAAAATAAAAAAAAAGAATTTAATTTGATTAAAATTGAGAAATCATCGTAAGCGTTGATTATGACAAAAATAATTTATTGATTCAGCAATCGATGAATCAAATTTTGACATCGATGTTGAAGATAGGCATAAATCTATTTATGCGTATTAATCAATTAATTTGCATAATTTCTCGAAATTTAATTTGCATAATTTCTCGCGCTATGTGTAATTAAAACCAATCAACGACGTTAAGTATTATTAGAATTACATAATTGACTACATTATTTCTTGTAAAGATTTATTGTTAAAAAACAAAAAGAAATAAAAAAGATGCCTGATTTAATAAAAATATGCGAAACGAACGGAAGAAATGAGAGTAATTAAACATATCCAACTAACGTATAAGATTATTTGTATCAAACTCGTACGACAATAAAGGGCTTCTTCGGTAGAGTGGAATTATTATGCACGCGAAATGAGAAGAACTTTATATCCTCCCTGGTTTTAATTACTCGATGCTTCCGTTTTAATCGTCCTTTCGTTTGGACACGTAGACACGAGAGAGAGACGTAGAAAGAAATAATTATTACAGCCCCTTCGAAGACGCAACCCGTCGTGCTTACTCGCAAAACGTTCGAGCGGTCTGCAGGTGCACTGCACAGCACTGAAAACGCCTCAAGTACGCGACGCAATGTCGTCGGCTTGCTTGATTCTCTTCCTTCCTTCTCTCGTAAATTTTCTTAAATTATTATCATCATCATCATCTTCTTCTTCTTCTTGTTCTTGTTCTTCTTCTTCTTCAATGGTGACAGAGACTTAGTGCTTAACAAATCAACCAAATTTACATTTAGTTTCCTAATGATATTCTCATACCGTATATTTCGTTTCTAATTAATGTACCCAATTTTCTAATTCAACACAATCGAGTTTCATTATTCATTTTTAAATGAATTCATTTCCATCAACATGGTTATAAAAGAGAAATAAAAATGAGAAGATTTTATTCAAAGATAATGAAATTATCTTAAACAGCTGTTTCTTTTCAACACTATAGTTTTTTTCTTTTTATATACAATATTATGGAGTACGGTATATTCTCGAATAGCATTTTAATTTTTAGAAAAATTAATATAATTTCAAATTGTTATATATCAATTTTTGTTTATCTTTTTTAAATTACCTTAACACAATTTTCATAATTATTATAAATAGCGAAAAAAAACAATTGTATGAAATAAATTTTATATTTATGATACATATATTATCGCTATTATATTTCATCTAAGTTAAAAAAATAAATGCAATTTTGTAAAGCAGATTTTTAACGTTATTTTCTATTATGTCTATTATTCGACAATCGTATGGAATTGAATTCTGAGAAGAAGAACTCGATGGTCGAGCTTGATACTCCGTTATCCAGTGTATCGTCCGAAACGTTTTGGGGAAATTCGCGACACTTAGGAAAGTTTTCTACTTCCATTAGGAAGATTGAAAAGCTTTGAGCAGGGTTTTTCCGAAGTGTCGAACGCCGACGATAAAACGTTTTAGTGCTATTTCGTGGAAAAATCATGGAGTAAGTAAAAAGTAGAAGATTAAAATAAACTCATCTGTTCGTGGTGGAGTAGGAGAAATGATTTAAAAAAGTAGAAAATAAAAGAAAACAAAAAGTGAAAGAAAAACGTGGGAGAATTATTCCAAAGTATTATTGTATGTCATTTTTTCCGAGAAAAATAAATGAAGAAAAAAAAAGGTTGAACACAAGATTCCAGAGTCGAGTACATCCACGTGGATCGTAAAAAGGGCTGTGCCGCTCGATGAGGTCCACCTGCAATACGACGAACGCGGTGATAAAATTTCAGGGAGCGCCTGTTTACGGTTACCAAGGAAACCTGCCAACCGGTAGGTAGCCATATGCGTGAGTTACAACGTACGAGGGTGTTCGTCCGACTACAACGATCCTTCTCTTTTCTCCTATCAACCCTTTACGATAAGGGATGATCGACGTACGCACGACTTAAGTGCACACAGATATTTTTCTTCACCACTGAATTCAATTAAATTTTACTATATTATTCGAATGTGACTAATCGTAAATGTGTTACTTTGAAATTACACTACGTTAAGTGAAATCAAATAAATCGAGATTTTTTCAACGTTAAATAAAATCAAATTTGTCAATATTCAATTTTGACTTTAATCCATCAGCACAAATGTTTAAATAAATATTTGTTTTATTTTTTTAAATTAAATTAATGTTTATAAAAAACGAAATAAATTAAAAATAATATTCTAGAAAAGTCTAAAGAATGTTAATACATTTCTTTTTTGCAGATGTTTTAATCAACGATAACGTTGAGATAAAAAATTCACTCTTCAGTGACTATTAGTAAAATCCACTATGCCGATGAAAGGTTAAAGTTTTATGACGTTACAGTGAATCAAATGAACTGATTCAAATGATATTTTTTTTCTTTTACCAGTATTTAAATTCACATATCCACATAACGTGTTTACTTTGAAGACGCGCGACCTTGCAGAAATTAATTAAATAAAATGAATTTAAATTATGTAAATTAATTTTAACCAACTCATCGACGAGTTATGAATCAAGTTTTTATTCACACATACCGAGTTTTAAAGATAGTACGAATGTTTTGCAAAGTTACTATATAGTCTTCTCAGGAATCTTGATCGATCCATTCGTTCTATAAGCTAGCATACGAACGTGCCAGCACGTATGTATCCTTGAACTGGTTCGAGGTTCGCGAACCTGCCGTTTTCTCACGACAACGTGCACGCAAATCGAGCCTAAGCAAGATTAACCGACGACACGTTCATTCTACGGTGAATCAACTTGAATGATGCTATTTTACATCATGATTTATTGAAGTACAGAGATCGAATGCGATACGAATTATCTTGATCTTCTTTTGTTTTCATTTATGTTTTTTTTTTTTTACTTAAATACTTAAATACTTAAAAACTTATAACGTTGTTGAAATATGATGAAATTCATTTTGATCTGAAAATTATTACGTAAAACATGTTGCATAGGCTTTTATATTTCATAAAGTAAGAAATAAATATTACACATTACATATTAAATACTCCATAATTCATCATTTGTATGATTTATGTTGACAACAAACGCAATTAGAATTAACCTGTTTTACATGAAAAATAAGTTAACTTGGTGTTCTTAAAACAAAAAAATTTTTAATCATTATTGCTATTGAAACATAGTACACGTAATTCTGTTTTTAAACGATAGATACGTTCTCGATGAATACATGTAAAAACATATATTGCACCTTAAAAAATACACTTTCTTTAACTCATCTTAGATCAAGTGCTTGATCAAGTAAAATTTTCTTTTTAGAATTTAAAAAAAATTTCCTATAAAAATAAAATTGGGTGTACCATTAAAAAAAAAAAAAAATAATTCAATTATCTCGAAGAATTATTTAGATTTATCTTAGAAAATTTAACATGCAGAACATTTATTATCTTATAATAATTTTATACAGTGTGTCATATATTTAGTCCAGAAAATTATGACAATAATATCATTGATTATATTAAATGTTACAATTAAAATATGAAATAAATAACTTGCAAAATTAATGTTTGCCGATGGAAAATTTGGAAACGATTTAAAAAAAAAAACAGAATTAAACTTACCTAAGTGAATTTTTGCTATTATCGGTTAAAAACATTTTACGCTAAAGAAGGAAGTCAAAGGATGGAAGGAACTCGGTTGACTAGTTTCTCAGCGACATTATCTTACGTTAGCGAGCCTTTCACTGGGATCGAATAGGAGTTTGAGTAGTAAGAGGATCGCGAGAGTTAGCATCGAAAGAACATTAAAAGACTGTCTCACCGTCTATCAGAATGGAGTCCAAGGACCCTGGTTGGCTTCGATGTCCAATTGTGCAAGAGCCTATCTTTTTACTGCGTCGATCAACGATCCGTCCAACGCACTTTGTCCCGTTGCTTGGAAAAAGAGAAAGAGATAGATAAAGATAAAGAGAGAACTCACATCAGAAATAGAAGAACGAACTCGATCTTCTCGAATTCGCGTTCTACGACGCCTTTCTACCGTTCATGCACGGCTCGCAGCTGCTGTGGTTTCCGGGGCACGAAGCAAACAACCGACCGATCACCAGTTGGCCCAACGAACGTTGCCAAATTCTTTCATTCCTTTGTTCTTTCTTTGACTATAAAACCGGTTTCGAATAAAAACAAAAAACAAAAAACAAAAATACATCTATCTGCCAGTCAATAGGTATCTTTAATGATAGATACTTTAATATATTATATGAACACCAACGACGATGATGATGATTATTCCTCGTAAGATAATGTTATTTCGATGTTGATTTTATATGTATGTGTATGTCTTCATCATCAACTAATTGTAAGCTAAAGAATCAGATCCGGTGTAAAGAACAAAAAATTGATCGACTAGAGATTGAATGAGAATTAAATCGGTGTTTAAAAGATATTATTAGGGTTATATGATTACGTTTGATAAAATTAAAAATATAAAAACAATTCGCGTTATAAGTTAATAGTAATAAAAGAAAACAGCTGGTACATACGTTCTTCTCTTTCATCTTTAAAAAAATAAATAAACGTATACAAGCATAAACAATTTTTATTACTCAACTTTGTACCCTGGGTATTTTATTAAACGTAACATAAACCCGTTATTTCGAACATTCGTTTAAATCATATTTCATTCCTGAAATTTATATTTCTCGTACACACGTCTAACATGAATGAAACGTTATAAATAATTTTATTTATTACGTTTTTTAATAATCTCATCGTTAAATCATAATTTAAGAATAGAACTCTCATTCAACATTATCAAACAATGGATTTACCTTTGTTCGTTTTCCCATTGGAAAATGCGTACTTATTCGTTTTCTTTCTTTTCGATATTTTTTCTTTCTTTTTTTTTTTATTTTTTTCCTTGTCCGCATAGACAGGATTCCCCTTCGGCAAAGGATCGGCGAGTCTCCTCTACGTCACTCGATAAAGCGACGAATCCGCGAAGGATAGAGGCAAAATCATCCCTCGTTAATGCCGGAGTAATGACTGGGGTGGTAACGTTTTTGAGAACCCTCGACGAGCCACGTTTTATCCTTCCTATAGCCCCCACCCACCCCCTCGTCACCCCTCTCTCTCGATTCCTCCTACCTTCCAGTACCATGTTTCGCGACCCTCGATCACGGCCAGCGGGGGGTCCTCCCCCCTTCACCCCGAATTCATCGTTCCGGTTCTCTTTCCCTAACGTAGAAAAGGCCGGAAAATAAAATCACCTCCGGACCAAAATTCGGGCGCAATTTGCATGTGCACGTTTTTTTTCTTCTTTTCTTTTTTTTTCGTAAAAATTTTTTATCTGTTTCCTTTTTTATTTTTTTCCAATCTCATCCGGAAACACCAGGTATAGGTCGGTATTGGCACGGATATGTAAAACGAAAATTCTCTCGAGTTTTTAACACGTTAATTCATTCGAGTCGCATAAACGCGTTATATTAAAAATATATGTATATACGTGTATTTTTGTGTGTAATATATTGTCACACGTATGCGTCATGTTGTTAAGAAAAAAAAAAGTATCTTACCTTTCAAAAATACGACACATAATATACGCGAGATTATTTAGTTAACGGATTGAAAGATGTAATAACGTTTGCTTTGACAACACGGAAGTGAAAATTGAATAAATGATATATTCCAATTGGATTCTCTGTGAAAATGTTTTCGAAGAATATAAAAGTTAATAGTTAAAGAAGATTTTTTACCAAAGTATTGTTTTTCAGTATGTATTATTATTTGCACGTGTTTACTTTTTTGAGTATAAAAACTTTTCTTTCTTTGTTTATTTTCATTTTTGTTCAATGTTATATGAAAAATTTAATATCGATTAATCTAGAATATTAAAAAATAGAACACGTTTAATACGTAAGTAAAAGTTATAAAACGGAGGGAAAGGACAACATTCCAACATTCCAGTTTGACTCTTAAACGTTTTAGGAAAACAGGAAGTTAATCGTAAATAAGGATATTAGGAAACACCATTGAGTCGAATACAGGAAGGATAAGAAAAAGTAAAAATAGAGAAAGAAGAAGAAGAAGAAGAAGAAAAAGAAAGAAGGTTGCTTGGATACATCTAAATCCCTCGTAGGTTCCTCGTCCAAAAAGGATAAGAGCATGCGAAGCAGGTGCAACACATGAAATGAGTTCCGTCGTCGGCGCTGGTAGTATCGCATTTGATCAACTGCCTCCGGATGAAGGTATTAATCGTAAAAAGAAAAGAAAAGAAAAAAGAAAATAAAAAAGAAAAAAAGCAAGCAGCTAATAGATTGTGCAAGACGAGGAAAAAGGACCAGTCCTTCACAGGGAGAAAAAGAAAGAGAGAGAGAGAGAGAAGGAGAAAGAGAGTGCTTTTACGAAACGAGACTTTGAAGGAAGGGTAGATCCTAGTCAACGATAAGACGATACGGGTTGTTGATTACGAGTTCTCAACAACAAAAAATGACGCTGTCGAGAAGCTAAATGAAAAAAAAGTTTCTATTTTATTTATTTATTTATCATCTATGTATTGAGTTGTTGGGAAAATAATTTCATTTTTTCATTTACCGATATATAATTTCGATATAAATCTTCAAAAAAAATCATGTAATATTCTAACAAGTGATATTTGAAAGGTGATTTAAAACCCTATTGCCTTTCGATTTGATCGAACGGTTTATGAAAGTCGGTCAAATAGATTTCTGCAATTACGTTAATAGACAGATAAACACACAGACACATCGTGTTAATCGGTTTTTCTTTCATTGACTATAAATTGTACTCGATATATTCGTAATTGACCGTAAGTGTAATGGATGGTTTCGAGGAATCGCGCCTGAAAACGAAAAAATGTACGAATCAAAAACGTAGTTGGGAATAAAAGAAGGAAATGAGACTCGTGTCGAACGGCAGTCAAGGGGGCGTAATAAAAATTCGTCGGCACGCAAAAAGCCTGTAATTACGGTGAGTCAGGCGTCCCGATAATGACGCCTCGCAGTACCAACGAAATCCCGTCCTCGCAAAGTGGTAATACGAAAATAAGAAGGGTGCCTTCACGAAGGGTTCCACTTTGGGTCCCGAGTACACCGAAGAACGGAACAACGATGAAACAAGAGACTAATGCAGCTGTTATCTTATAAATCGATGTACTGGTTAGAAGAAAACTTGGACATTATGATCATTTGTTATAAATAATAATTCATAAAAAAAAATTCTTTGTAAAAATGTGTTTATTACGAAGGATTTCACTTTTAGTCCGAGTTCATCAAAAGAACGGAACAACGATGAAACGATTTACTCATTAGAACGAAACTTGTATATAAACACTTATTAATTCATATATAAATAATACATACCAGATATGTCTAGATCATGTCTTAACCTTATCAATTTTATCCACGACACAATCTATTTCGTAATGTGTCTGCGATTGACGAATTTTCAATGTTCATTGTTTTACTACACACGATTGAAAATGGTAAATAAGTTCTTAAACATTAAACGCAATATGCATATCGTTATAAAAATACTTTGAAATTTTGGAACGAAATAACGTAAAGAAAAAAAAGTATTTCTCATGTTGATGTCTCATGGAAGTAACATCGTTGAAAGTAGTCTCAATTTTTCTCCTTGACAATTTGAAATCCACCCATCTGACATCAATCTCTCACTCTTTCGAGGAGTAGAGGACTTTACGACGACGTCTTTGGCTCTTTGACATCTTTTTCTTCTTCTTATTCTTAAATCTTTCGCGCGAGAAACGTCTCCACCTTACGACCTTCCATCTGGGAATTCAAAAAAAGAAAAAAAGAAAAGAAAGAAAAAGAAAAGATTCCTAACTCACCTGACATTTTTACGTATATATGTAAGATATACTCTAGCTCGTTTACATTGCTTATCTCATGCTTCAAAATATCACACCAAGATATCGTTCTACGAAAACTTTTATATGATAACATTCAAGACAAATCTTTAATATTTTCTAATAACAAATGCAATACTTCCAAGAAAATTATCAAAACTATGCGATACCAATCTTATCGATATTATATTATTTTATACGAATCTTTTTTTATCACTCTATATTACTAATGCAATCAGAAAATACACCGAACGACATTTATACCGGTTTTTCTTTCTTGAAAACAGAAAAAAAAAATATATTTTAAATAAAAACTCCACCACAATGGACTTTCCTATCTTATAAAATTTCTAGGAATAAACAAACGTAAACAAAACTCTGTTTAATATTATCGTACGATATATCAAAATTTTGGAAAAAAAAGCAGTATCGGATAAAAGAACTAAAAGAAAGAGAACAATATTTGTTGACACATGCTGTTTTTTCTTGTTAAAATAATTCCATCGTGGATTAAGAAATGAAAAAAAAAAAACGATTTGTGCAATTGGTGCAATTTAGGGATCAAAGTAAATGCGAGCCAGTGGGACAACCTTACTTAACTTCGTGGAATACAAAATTCCACGTATATATTAAAGGGCACATAATTGTTTGGCCCACGTGAGTGGGTGCGGTCTCTTGTCGCGTGCTAACTGACAAAAGTAAACTCTTTAAATACGATACGTAAAAAGAAAAGAATAAAAAAGCACATTGGCACGGTAGCATGAAAAGTATAGGAACGTTATGGGGAAATCGATCTGGCCCAATACGGCGAACGTATAATTTTGCCCAATAATTTCTATCCACGGACGATTTGAGATGAATCGACGCGTGCTTCCGATTGGTCGAAAACCCTTGATTCCATTCTACCACGTACGATTTTATTTTCTCCTTTCTTTATTTCTTTCTTTCTTATAACCCCACACATACACACATACACATACACATACTTAAAATCTTTATATAAAAACGCTGTTAGAAAAAGGATATCCCATAAAGTCGAATAGGTAAACTAAATCACCGAGAGAAATGGACTTAGATAAATTACCCTTCTTTTTTATTCCTCGAGATATGATTTGACCAAAAAAGAGAAAAAAAAAAAAGAAAGAAAAAAATGCACCAAAAAATAAACAAAAAAGAAGATAATATAATCTACTTACAAAGTTTGTTATCTATAAAATGATCGATAGATCTAGTTAAAAGTCAAAAAACTGATATTTCGATTTAAAATAAATCACATTAGTGAATACGTACTTGTACGTCTTATTACAGATCTTTCATTTGAATATTGATAGATGTATCTAAAAGTAGTAATTACTGATGAAAAATTATCGATAAGATCCGACATGTACTTACATTAGTTGTTGGAAATGTGCTGTCACGTTTTAATCATTTGAAAATTAAAGAAGATTCTTTAGAATGAAGAGACGGACATAATCATAATTACATTTTCACGAGGACGTAAATATCAGATGCAGCTCGTCTAACTCGATAGAAAAAGAAGAGGAAGAGGGTAGGGAGAAGGAAAAGGAACGACTCGCAGAAAGGCGGTTCGTTTCACATTCCCAGACGGCGGAATGGCTTTTCAATCTCAACGGAAGAGCCGAGCTGAGCTTTTTTTTTCAATGGTGCGCAACGCGATGAATAATCGTGGGCGCAACGATGATCGATGCGTTCTTGGATAAAACGTGAATTGGTAAGGGGTAAACGTGTGTTCTCGATACGGTATCGAACCGACAGACGGACGAATCTACATCAGGGTAATCACGGCGATACGTCATATGGAAAAAGGTTATACATCCATCGACAAGTCTCTCTCACTCACTCACTCTCTCTCTCTCTCTCTCTCACTCTGTTTTTTTTCCTTTTCCTTTTTTCTCACGTGCAACTCATGTGTTTCACCCTCGGGCAAAAGCGTTAGGGCGCGAGCAAAAATCACGGCTGGTAAATTAGGCATCCTCCTACGCGTGACGGACCCTCGCATTTGTCAGAAGGAAAACGAAGGATATGCAAGAGAAGGATAAAGAAATATACATGCATATGTTACGTATATATATGTGGTATAATACGTATTCCATCTTTTCTACCTATTCCTTTTTCTTTATTTCTCCCTTTCCGCGCGTTCTTTCATGAAGAACGAATATAGACTATGCACAACGTGGATTTTTACGAATTGGATACCGGTGAGAAAAAGGCGTCCCGTCGAATGCCACCCTGGAGACCTAACGGCAGTCTTTCTCTATGAAATTTTCGATCGTACAGGCAAGAAAATCAAGAAAAATGATCTCGTTTTAATAACGAAGTACCCTGGAAATGAAATCGATCCGTACCAAAAGAGAGATTGGGGGGGAAAAAACGTACTTGCTATTTTTCACAAGCTTCTGTGATATACCATCATACCTGACATTTTACTAAATGTAAAAGAAAGAAAGAGAGAGAAGACTAATTCTTTCCTTTTTTTTTTTTTTACCAAAACAAAGAACCCACGTCCGTTATTTTCAAAGATAAAAAAAGAAACGCGCAAGATAGGGGGTGTAGGGGAAGGGGGTTATGAAGAGGACAGAAAATATTTAATCATACAACAAAGATAAAGGTAAACCTTGTATTAGCTACCAAAAATAAATCAAATATGTTGATCAACGTGTTACGAAAAATTCACTGGCAAAGTAAGAAAGAAAGAAAGAACGATAGGAAAAAAAATAGAAATAGAAGATAGAGAGAGAAAGAAAGAAAGAAAAAAAAATGAAAGATCGAGGTTACGGCCTGTGGGAAGGAAGGAAGGAAAGAACGTCATCGTTTAAGCACGATACTTAACTCCTTTATGGGTCTTTGCAAAAATAAAAAGAGGTCGAACACGTGCTGTTGCTTCTTTTACTACGTCGTCGAATTCCCTGGCGCTAACCATCGCATTTCTTCTATTCCAAAGGGTACCAAAAATAAAGAAAGAAAAAACG
This sequence comes from Polistes dominula, assembly GCF_001465965.1. The sequence goes on along the minus strand of NW_015148990.1, from coordinate 2,088,299 downwards.
AAGACAAAAACGAAGTAGAAAAATAAGAAAATAAAAATAAAAATAAAACGAAACATAATGAAGTAGAAGAAGAAGAAGAAGAAGAAGAAGAAGAAGAAAGGACGTAACTACACACTCACTTCGTCTTCTTCGTCCTCCACGCGGTGTTCAAAAGAGCTGCGTAGTTTGACCCATATATATATACTATACTATATACTATACTAAAACACTATACGGTCTATCAAACACGCGTGTTTTTCTCGCGCACGTGTTGTTCGAATTTGCGCGAAGGTCGAATCGGGGACCGTCCATCCTTTTTCAACCAACAGGATCTCTTATGTAAATGCTGTTATTGATATATAAGTATGCGTTTGTCTACACGTATATGTATGCGTGTATGTGTGTCCACGTGTATTCGCGTGGTCACGTAATAGGGGCCCTTGGGAGAAAGACCTTGGGCCCCGCATGCCAGTTCGGCCGCTTTTGCTAGCTGCCTGCCTGCTTGCTTGCCTGCCTTCCAGCTGCCTCTCTCATAAGCACACATACACACACACACAACAGTCTCTCTTCTCTTTTTTCCCCCCTGTTTTGCTTCTCCTATATGTTATCCCCACCTCTTTTGCGAATTATCGCGACCTTGAGTTCCGTCCATGCTTTGCACGGACGCAGGAAGAAGCAAAGCAGGCGAAACACGCGATGCACTTCTCCCGTTCCCATCCTATCCCCCTTGCCCCTTCCAACCCTTCACCTACCCCCTTCCCCATCTTTCTTTTTACTTTTTACTTTTTACTTTTTCTTTTTATTCTGTTTGAACAAGGCCAAAACCAGCTGCATTTCTTCTATCGTCTCGTTCCTATTGCATTTGAACAAACGAAGAATGATTTGCTTGAATAATTTATATTTCAAATTATTATTTGTTTTTTTTTTTTTAATATTCAAGGTTAAAAATTATTGAAAAAAGAAAGTAATAACAATGAAATAATTATATCGGAGATTTGATCATTGTTTTGAAATAATTGACGAGTGTTACAACAAGAAGCTTAGTAGATGCGTAGATCTATATATTTATCAAGTATACATCATAGAAGGGCATTAGTCGAAAAGGGTTCCATCAAATGAAAGGATGCGTTTCCCTGTTCTACTCATTAACGAGACCCAACAACGTAGTCAAGGGAGAAAGCCCTTCATTGTCTGTTCATGAAAATCGATGTTTCTAACGTAACTCGGACGAATAAGTGTTCTTGATACGTTTCCACAGTTGGTAGCCCTTTTCTGTATAAAAAAAAATCCATGGAGACAACGACGATAAAGAAAAGATATCGAGGATGCTGAAATTATGGGAAAACATGGTCGGTAATGGTGGTGATGGTGGTGGTGATGGTATTCCTCAAAAAATAAACCCGTAGGGCGTTGCTTTGCGTCATTATTTTCACGGCATCCGACTGCTCAATCGTCCGCAATCCCTCGTGCAACCACACGAACAATGATATTACGAATCGGCCCTTAATCGATGAACCAATGCCGTTTACTTCATCGATCGATAAATAAGAGACTTATTTGAAGTGGGTAAAATAAACAAACAAAAAAACAAAAAATATATATTCCTTACTTTTAGTATATTATTTATATTTTCCCAATATGTTATTACAAAATAGTTAATAATTTGGCAGGTATATATATGCATGTCAATAAACACAATTATTTAATTCTTCAACATTTCGTTCATTTATTTAAATTATTTCAAGCAATTTTAATATATTCAAATAATTAAGTGGTAGATTATTCATTAAATTCTAACGCGACAATTCAATTTCGCATTTCATTATTTCATAGTGTGTGTGTCGTTACTTTATTACTTATTACTTACTATCTTCCAGTCTTTTTCCCCCAAATCGATATTTAATAGTTTTCTAGAACACCGAGTTTACGTAGAACTTATTCGGAAACTTGGATATCCTTTAAAGAGGTTACTCGTTGAATTCATTTTGCACGCGACTCTTTTGCAACTCGCTGTTTTTTATCATCGACATAAAAAGGGTGGACTTAATTGAAAATGAAGGAAAAATTTATATTGTATCAAATATCATAAAAACTACAAACGAGTTATAACGAAATCTAAATTAAACTCAAGTAAAAGAAAATATTACTACTATAATGAGAAATGTTTAAAATTAAATGATAATTTAAAAAACAAAATAGGGAGGTTTAATTATAAAAGAAAATTTGACATTTAGCAAATATTTTATTTACGTTGGCATAAAAAAGAATTAATGACGTCTCAGAATCGCAGGAGTCGAGTTCAATCATTGGTAGAGAAAAAGAAAAAAAAAAGAAGAAACAAAGAAAAAAGAATAAAACGAACATAGAGACGAAGCAAGTATATTTGAAATTTAGATAGTCGGATTGTTTCGGCGCAAATCAAGAGAAATGTGACCCCGGTGAGTTTGTGAAGGAAATATCCTCTGCCCTATCTACCCACTTTCGACTCTTCCTTTCTCCATTCAGAGCCCTTATATTCTCTGCTTTCTACGACTCCACGAGTCCTCTCTGTTTACGGTTAAATCACTTTTGTTCTCGACGATGCTTGTGTCACTCCTCCTGTGGACCACTCCCCCATAACCCCCTATCCCCGTTCTCTATCTTCCTATGTTTCCTTCATCTCTAAAAAAGACACGCGCTATGTTGTGTTGGGCGTTGATTTAATCGTAGATATGTGCATGAATAATATACACGACAAGGACAACAGAACACACAACTCGAAACTCTTGGACTATATTTTCTATACTTTGAAATACGTTTAACCTACTCCGTTAACACTTATCATGCTTACATTTAAATCGTAATTTCTAGTTTAACTTAGGCTTGAATTTTATTACGAAATCCTCTTAAGTTTTTACACAATAAACACATTTTCTCTCTTTTTCCCCCATTTCTTCTTCTTCTTCTTCTTCTTCCCTTTCTATCTCAAAACCACCATCTTCTCTTTGTCCCTCGCTGAAAATGACCGACTTCCTTTGTTAAACTACGCTACGGAAATACAAGCGTTGATTTACGAGATTTGCTAAATGTACTTAACGTCCAGACTAAAGTTCAACTAAATTTGAAATTTTTTTTATACTCTTGCCAAATTGGATCCACCATAATGTCCTTCAACAATTTCAAATTGTTTCATTTGCAATCCCTAATTTTCCGAACCTTTGTCTATCAAGTTTCATCAGCTAAAATTTGATATATTTTTTTTTTTAATTACATTTTAATTATCAAGCATGGTTTTTAATACCCGTTTTTTTCATTGGTATTAATTTTCTTCAATTACGTATGGTATTATAATTAAAATGCTTTTATTGATTGTTTGTGAGTCTTTGTGAAATGAAAAAAAATGCGTTCATTAATTTTCAAAACATACACTATATTCTTTATTCAAACTTTTTGTCAAATCATGATACTAAATTTTTACGATTTTCTGTTCTTTTTTTATTTTTCCAGGCATAAATAAATCTAATTCACTTTCAAAATTATTTTACATTTTAACTCAACGAATTTTAAAGCACTGTCAATAATGTTCAAACCATTTATAAAAAATATCGTTTTCTTTTTGTTATTTTTCTCATGAGCAGGTGCACGTGTTGCTCGAACGAACATCACTTTTGCAATGAATTATAAACTCAGGTAGAAGTATTTGGTCTTTTTTCACTGCTATTGAAATTCTTCGAACTAACAGTGTATCCAACTCAACAATCCAAAAATCGAATATTTGAGAATTTAATATTACCATAAGATGGGTTGAATTTTGCGATAGAAAAAATTGTCGGAAAAATGAGATTGAAAAGTATACGCTTATCAAATGAAATTCGTAGATTTTTAATGATCCTTTGTTATCCTCCTTAGCCGCGTCATGCGAGAAAAGGAAAATCAATAGCGGCTGGCTTGTGTTGAGAAAGAGAGAAAGAAAGAGAGAAAGAGAAAGAGAGAGAGAGAGAGAGATAAAGAGAGTCCCATTTAATCCCCCGTTAAATCGTCCCTATATACCTTATTTTTCCTTCTTCCTAACTCCACTTTCTTCTCCGAGTTCTCTCATCAAAGAAAGTTTCGTAGAAAACTATTTCGAGTACAGTTGTGGGGTATTTGTGAATCAAAAAGTTGGCCCCAAAAAATAATCTCATCTTTCATATAAACTATATGAAAAATAATTTATTTTACAATCCAACAAATTCTGCATATTCATTTGTTTAAAAAAAAAAAATAATCTTCAAATCGATCGTATATAAAAATTCATCGAAATTATCTGGACTTGTGTGTTAACCAAAAAAAAAAAACAACTATAAAGTTTTGTAACCGGCAATACAGTACTCGAATACTTTAACAGTATGTTTTTTTTTCGATGCAACAATTTGACAATACATACTTTTATATATGGTTATTCTTTACAGTAATGTTTTGTAATCATTGTAAATCTTAGGTAACAACAAATGCAATGGAACTACCATACCAGCAGGATGATTAATTTTATTACGATTTGAGATCCAACGATTCCATTCAAACTATCTCGATTAATACAGGACACCCTATAGGTCCTAGAGGTGCAATAATTCAAAGCCCTTTAAAAGGGAGATGGAGAATAATTTAACGTGCATTGTGGTACTGTTCGCACGTTAAATTTACGAGAGTCATCCTCTGTCCTTTTCCCTTTGGCATAACCGGTATACTAACAGTAGCAATTTCTTTTCCTCGTTACACCCATTATACCAGTAACTATTTTTATACGAGGCATCTTGTTACCTTCACCAAAAGATAAAAAGAAATAGAGAAGAATACAATAAAAAGAAAAAAGGGAATGCATTCGAGATTTCTTTTCCTTGATCGTTTACCTGAACACAACGTTTGCCAAATGCGGAATTGTGTGTGTGTGTGTGTGTGTGTCTGTTGTCCTCGATCTTTTGTATTTTATTCTTACAAGTTAAACGAAGAGTACTACAAAAGATAACTGTGTATCTATAAAAGCTTTGTGAATTTTCCCCATAAAACTGATAGAAATATTCGTCTCATTTTCAATTAAAAATATTATTAATAGTTTTTATTTAAACCAAATTTCGAATAAACTAACTTTTGTTAGATATATTTCATTGTTTTCCTTTTATAAAATCWTTCAAAAAGAATATTATTCATTCATTCAACTAATCAATATCAATGATTATTCACATTTGTTGTATCGGAAACTTGAAATTATCAATAATTCTGAGAATCGTTGATCTTTTAGTGGTTCCATTGTTTCAATCTTTCTTAAGCCCTCTTCTTTTCTATTTCTATCTCTCTCTTTCTCTTTCTTTTTCTCTTTTTCTGTCTTTTTCTCTTTCTCTTTCAAAAGAAATCGGAAGCCCTTATTCGTGAGGGAGGGCTACTCCCTTCGGACGTTGGTCAAATTCATTGTGTCGAGAAGTACGAGAGTCCGTTTATCGCTCTTTTCCGCGTACGCTTTCTATTTTTTCTATCCCTTTTTTCTTCTCCTCCTCCACCTTTTTCTCCACCTCCTTCTTCTACTTCACCACTTTTTCCTTTTCGGATGCTTCTTGCGGTGGATGCTGAAAACGGGACAAGTAATTCTTGGCTGTAAGTGTACAGCAGCACTGTTTCACCATAAATATGCTGGACGCATTTCCAAGGGGTGGAAAAAGAACAAGTTCTCTTTGTTTTCTTCGCCTGCCAACGAAAATGAAAGAAGAGGGGAAGTATAAAGTCGGAAAAACGGGGGAACAAAGTTAAAGTTTGTAAAGATAAATATAAGAAACGTAAATTTCATTTTCTATTTTAATATTTAATGATCCATGATTTTGAACCATGATGCATATGAAATCAATCTTTCGTTTGAAATATTTTTCATTAATTTCATTATCAAATATCCAATTAAGTTAATTCGATGATTTAGAAAAAAATAATTGCAACAATTATACGATTAAAATGATATCCTAATAAAATAATTATTTTCATTGTTTAATATTAAATCAATTTAAGAATATTGTATTATTTTATTTTTATTTTTTTAATTATTATATATTTTAAAACTGTGTACGTGTATTTTACTATTTACTTTTTTTTAATTACCCAAGTTGTATATCAGTAATTAATTTTTTTCTTTCGCATTTCGCCTGTTAACAGAATATCATACAATACACGAACACTCATTGTGTATATATATATATTACTGCAGAAGACCGAAATTGGATAATGTCAAGATTAATGCACGATAGCTTGGTGTATCTCAGAAATATTAATGAATAAAAATAAATCCAAATATATGCGGTCTTTCACTGAAATATTTGATAAGTGTTGACAAGCTAACATACTAATCTTTACAATCTCGAATTTCATTCTTTCACGGTAACATATGTAACAAAAAATAATTTATGTATTCATAAAAGAAACAATTAATAAATACATTGAAATGATAATAATATTATACCTATTTGAAATCTATATTTGTTTTTATATACGGATGAAAATAATATAATAGAAGAAAGAGATAAAAAGATAGAGAGATAGAGAGAGAGAACAAAGAAAGAGGTAAACAGAATTATTATACCTATATTTAGGTCGCAAAGAAGAAAGAAAAGAAAAGAAAAACGAATGGGGGAGAGTTTACGAAAGGCAGAGATTCTTCTTCGAACGTAACTTTCGGCCGAAATAGGCGGTCCTTGGAATCTAATTATCAGTACACTCTTTCTCTCTGTCTCTCTCTCTCTCTCTCTCTCTCTCTCTCTCTCTCTCTTACTCACTCACTCACTAGAGCTGGAAACTCAGATTATTTATGCCCCTTCTTCCTTTGTTCGAGACGGGACGCGGCTTGCGAGTGAGCCGGCCGGAAGGCGGATGGTGGTGGTGGCGTCGGTGATGCCGGGATCTGAAAGGAGTGAAGAGAGGGAACTAAGGGCAAAAGGGAAAGGAGAAAGAAGGAGATATAAAAGTAGTGGGATAAAAAAGACGCCGCCCTGTGAAGAGAACGAACGAACGAACGAACGGAACGGGATGGTCGTAGTCGTCGTATAAGTAACGATGCGGATGAAGTTTTCGATCGATGAACGACTGCGACGCAACAACACGACCAGAAGCTTCTTCTTCTTCTTCTTCTTCTCCTTCTTCAGCTTCAGCTTCAGCTTCAGCTTCAGCTTCCTTTGTTCGCTTTTTCCTTTTACCATCTTCTAACGTTAACAGAAGTTTCCTCTATCTTTTCAACCTATGGTTGTGTAAGAGTTAGTATGTGTTTAGAAATAGACACATGTTTTTTCACATTCCCCAAAAACGATCAACTACTACAACTATTCTCGGTAACATGAAATTCTTTTCTCTCTCAGCTGTGTTTTTCCCCTTTTTTCTAAACATCCGAAAACAGTTCTCGATTAGAAAATTCTTTGTTTTTTTTTCACGTAATTCGGATAAGATAATGAAAAATTATAAAGCGTATTATGTTTGTCATTTAAAAATTCTACATCGTTACGTTTATATATGTATATTAAATTTTTTTATTGAAAATTATTTATATAAGTGTCTTTAGGATAAAACAAATATAGAAATAAATACGTTGGCATATCTTAAAAACTTGAAAGATTTTTTTTATATTTATTAATATACTTCGAATAATAAATAAATTTTGATTTGATATTTTATTAAATGATCATTGACTAGGAACTTCAAAACAAATATATTTTAGTTAAATTCAAAATATTAGTAGAATAAATTAGAATGATCGATATATCTTAAACAATCGTTAATAAATCGAAAAAAGTGTATATTATAGTCTAAAAATACGAAATAGAAGTTCGGCTTCGACATTTCTCTTCGAAATCCACCAAAATACTGACTCCGTTGTCTTCTATGAAAGTTCTTTTATTGAATGTTGTTTATATGACTTTCCTAAAGAAATAAATTCTATTTATTACATATATTATTTTCGTTATACTTATGCAACTTTCTCGGAAAAGTCATATAAACAATAATCAATAAAAGAACTTTCACAGAGTACAACGGAATCAGTATTACGATAGATTTCAAAGAAGATGGATTATGTTACATGCTTTTCAACAACAATTTACATTTCTTTCGATTAATTAACAATCATTTAAGGTACGTTCAATACTCTAACGTATTCTATGAATATTTTCAATCGTTTTAACGCTTTCCCCTGGCTCAACGATAATTTTTAATTTCAAACTTTCATCTAATAAAAATATCAAATCAAAATTAATTAATATGCGAAATATACATATTTGCAGATACGAAAGTATTCAATTTAAACTCGTTATTAAATATATAATTAAAGTATACTAAAATGTATTTATATTTAAATAATTTTCTTCATAGAACACACACTATATCAATAATAATTATCTAATCAAAAATCTAACAAAAGTTAACGAATTTAACTACGGTTTTTTTAAAGAAAGCTTCAAACTTCCAAACTCTTTTTCGAGTAATCAATAGAAATCCTTACGAAAACGCTCGTTAAAAACACAAAGTCGTTTATTAAACGTTAGCGAATAAAAATTCAGCTAGCTTCATGAATTTTATCGCAGCGTCTTTCTCTCTGTCCACGTGTTAGGCACCGTGCCAGGATGTATTCGTAATTTAATGCAGAGCTGCACGATGTTGGTAGCCATGGTAGTGATGAAGGGAAAAAAGAGAGAGAGAGAGAGAGAGAGAAAAAGAAAGATGGGGCTCCACGTCTTTTCTTTATTTCTCTTTCTCCATTTTTCTTTCTCTCTCTCTCTCTCTCTCTCTCTCACTCTCTCTTTCTCTTGTTTTCTTTCTTTTTCTCTCTTTCTCGTTTACCACATAATATTCCCACAAGCGTATTATGCAGGCACGAGTTTTACACCGTGTAAATATGTATGTATATACATATGTATATATGCACGACGAAGAACTATGTACTACACGTAAATAAGTACTTATGCGTACGTCGATCGAACAAAGAGAATTCTCCTCCCCCTACCCCTCCCCCTTCCCCTACCCCCAACCTCTTTAGTTTCCGTCTCACTCTTTCTACTTTTCTTTCTTTTTCTCTTTCTTTTTCTCCGACTGTCGAAAAGCATGAACGGGAAAGAAGGTGATGCATTCGTATGAGATGCCAGTTAATAAAATACAACCTTTAAATGAATTTAAATGCAACGAGGGTACCCAAGTGAGCGCATCTGCATCGAGTTTATGTGGGTCAGTCTTATTCTTCTCGTTTATACATTACATCGACCTTCAAAAGACAAAATAAATCTGTACATTCCTTAGTGATAATAAAAAATAAGTATTATAACAAAGAACTGCTATTCTTGTGTGTATCTATTAATAATAATTATCTTTTATCGATTTTTTTCTTTTTTTTTTTTTGGTAATAAAAAAAGACGAACAAAGTATGACGGTAAAGGAAGTTTCATTTTAAATCGTCGAAATCGGGATACACGCCAAGTGGAAGCAGTTTGTACGATTTCATTTCTTTGAAAATATATACGACTAGCATAATCTTCGCTTACAATTGGAGTAAAGACGTAAAAAATATGAGAAAACCGGATGTGCCAGAATATTTTATATACACAAATATATATACATTTATATGTGTGTATGGAAAGTTGTTATATATGTAGGCAAACTAGCCTCATCACATTCTTTCACCCCATATTCCTTATAATCCGTGCTCGCGAGATCGGGTATTTCGAACGCGCAGATGTACTGGTAGCCCCGAACTTGACTCATGGGGTACGCGAACAGCTCCGCCCCTTTATGGTTCGCAAAGCTTATGGGGAAAACAAGCTAGATGCCGATGAGACCTCTCATTTTTTTCTCTCTTTCTTTCTCTTACTCTCTTTCTTTCACTCGTTCGAAGGCGCTTAACCGTGTGCGCAACTATAAAATATACTTAACGAATAACGACGTGCTTCGTCGCTTTTTATGATGCATATGAATGAGCCTTGTGCTTCGACTTCCATTTTTTCTTTTTTTCTTTTTTCTTTTCTTTTCTTTCATTCGACCAATCGAATATAAAGAAAGAGAGAGAACCTTTATTGGAATAAGTCAAGGATTAAGAAAATTAAATATTTATCTATTTATTACAGGATTATTTGTATTACAATATATATATATATATATATATATATATATATATATATATATATATATATATGACAACGAAAGCAATTTTGTAATTCAATATTATTAATTATTAAAAATGTATTTAATTTTAAAGGTTCGTTTAATATCTACTGTTAAAGCTTCGGCTTCTCCTAGCTCTTCCTTATTAAGTAAAAGGTGTGAACAACCCATCAGTTTGCCAATAACATTTTGAATTGTCGTTACTCTTACAAAAGAGAGCTACAACTCATAGAAGTTGCATCGACTGAGCCTTAAGCTGAGAAGATTTGAAGTTAAATTACAGATATAATCATGTAAATAGAGATCTTCAATTTTTCTAATGCTCGAGTCTTATTTAGAGACTATGGTATAGCTTTGCTTATGAGAAACGAGGATAGTCTAGTGGCCAGTGGTAGAACTAACTTATATTTTTAAGTATGTGTTTGAGATAATATGAGTCTAAGCTTTGTAGTATGCAGTCTCATACAAACACATACATATACATCGCTTAGTAGCCAAAAGTGGAGACTATGAAGCAGCGCACAAAGAAGAAATCGAGATAATAAGAAACAAATTCATACTGTCTTCTATCTCATTCTTTCCCAGGCTAAATCCTATATGTTTGTCTTTCTTTCGAAATGTTTCGTCCTATTCTTCGTTACAGCATTTCATCGTTTTCAAATCACTACGATTCTAAAGAAGTTTTCACTTCAAAAAAAGGGAAAGAGGGAGTTGGTCGGTTGCACTCATAAAAGCCCGCTGAATCTCAATGCGAGATGCCTTTTATACTTTGCCCATTCTTTTCGGCCATAAAAAGCGCACATTCCGTGCGCTCCTGTATGCAACCGGCTTAAAACATACACGTACCATCGTAAATCACTTCCCTTGCTATGCAACTCACCTTCCTTTATTCTCTCTCTCTTTCTTTTTTTTTGTTTCGTAACGGGATTTCCCGTCATTGTCACATCACAAATTTTCGTAATACATTTGTATAACATTTGTTCGAAAGTGCGTTTACAAATCTGTGTGCAAAAGTTTTTAGATCAGAAATGATTAATATTTTTTTTTTACCTATTATAATTTCGTTTGTTGAATGTATTCGAATTTTTATTAATTTAACGAACAATTAATTTGTTAACTAATTGTTATAATGTTTTATTAATAATGATTTTTTTTTCTTGTAATACATTTTCATTTCAATTCTATTTGTGATAAAAATAATCGAAAAAAAAGAAAAAATCGATAAGCAGATTAAAAACGGAACATCCAATAGTTGGGCAATTTTGAACGCACCCTTAAAAGGGTGTGAACGAGTGTAAGGATAGTAAAACTCCCTCCTCCACTTCGAACGAGCTTGCACGAGCTTGACGCGTGGCGCCATGAAAAGCGCAGTTTTACGTCTCTTTCCATTTCGCTCATTTTACACCTCCACTTTCCCTCAAACCCTCCTTGCCACCCATGTCATCCGCCCCCTTTCTATTTTGTTACTATCGCAACCTTCCGGAAAACTCCTAGCATCCGGTCAATCGTTGAACTCTTTGAAAAATACCAAATCGCCGCTATAGTTCGATTTTATGAGATAGGGGGTGTGGAAACGAGCCGAATGCGTTTAATGGAGACTTTCAAAAGGGTTGCTATCGCTAATTGGCCATACTCGGACCTGTCAAAATGGCGAACATATGCGTTGTGCGAAAGAAAGAAACAAAATTGGATGCAATACATTTATTCGATTCGTTTGAAAATGTTATTCTTTTTTTTTTCAAATTTTGAGAAGAAATATTTCATTATTTGTTATATTTTGTAAAGATCGGTTTTAATTATTAAGTAAATGATATTTTTCTTTCAAGAATTTTCTGAAGTTAAAGTTTCCATCGATTTGTCAGCCAGCTGCTGCCATCGCACCACTAAAAAGCGAAGCTTCATTCATACCTTATCAGTAAGGCTTAAACGTTCTACGATCCTAGAAATTCAGGGAACAAGTTAGAAATTGAAAGCGACAACTATCGGAATAACGATACTACAAAATCAATAATTAGAAAATTCAAGAAAAATGATTTCACCCCAATCTTCTATGATAAAATTAAAATGATGTCATGACTCTGAGAAATATTATTTTATTAAACAAATTATTATAAAATAAAAAAAGGATATATAGATAGTAACGGAAAAGAAATATAAGAATTTAGTTATCACTATGGCTCCAAAATGGCGAAATACGAAGGGTGACTTCCAATTTGGAAGCACTCAAAAGTGGCTTTATGAAAGGGAGAAAAATGTTAATAAAAGTAGAGAGGGTGAGGTAGAAAATAAAAGAAGGAAAGAGAAAGGGAGAGTATTATAGAGGGTTAGGTAGACCCGCAAGGGTTGTTGGCAGAAATGCATTCTATCCTTCCGTGATTCGAGAAAGGAAACGCAACGGAAGAGAGAGAGAGAGAGAGAGAGAGAGAGGGTTGAGGAAGAGGGAGAGGATGAGGGAGAGGGATAGAAAGGAGAACGAAGGTGGGGAGTGCAAGCTGAACGGTAGGGGTTGCCTCTGCCAACGTGGGTGGTGGTCGATGACGTCACTGAAGATGCAGCAGGGTGCAGTAATGCAGGGGGATGAAGCGATGCTGAGCAGAACTGGGCCAGTGGGTCTTCAGCAGCCATCTGCGATTCGCTCGACTCCTCCGTTCCGATCTCTTCGTCTATCTTTTTTACCTTTTGAAAATTTCTTAACAATGATCCTACAATTCGCAATTACGTATGTCCCAAAAGTTCACGCGACGGTGATTATTATTATTCGTTGAATAAAATAATTGTGCGTGGAGAATTGTGATCAAACAACGAGTGTGGATTATTTGTTTTTTTGGTTATTTTTTTTTTCCAATAAAAAATCATTTTTCCTTTTTATGAACCTTCATCGTTCCTTCCATTTCATTAATTTTGTCTTATTCGCATTAGAATCTTGTTAGACTAACAAATTTGTTCGCTATTAGAGTTTTTTTATTTTTATTACATAAATAATTATCTCGTAAAACCTTCTTTTTTACTTATTATCAATCTCCCCACAGATATCCCCAATTTTTGTATTCGTAACTCATTCATTGCTTTCTTTTTGGAAAGTTTGAACGAGTCATCGTCGATGGATGATATATTTTGGCCACGACGATCGCCGGATGCAATCCTCGATATCCCACAGATAAGTTGTGAAAATAAAACGATAAGGATTATTCAAGGTTTTTTGGCACGATACTATGAATATTTGTTAGAGTGGAATATTTTGGTTCCATCCCTCTATCTCCCTGTTTTCGCAAATATGCTTATCATTGTTTCTTTTTTTTTTAATCTTCTGTTTCCCGTCGTTTATAGTGAAAATTAAAAGTAACACCAGAGATTGCCAATATATTGCGTAAACTTTCGTGTTTGAGATAAATTTCGGTCATGTCGTGAATCACAAAAATAGATAGAAAAAGAAAATCGATAAAATAAAAAGCATTCATTGAAATGACTTTTTTTTCTCTTTCTCTTTTGTCTTTTTCTATCTTCGAAAGAATCAAACCTTTGAGAAGAACTGTGGGTTGGCAAACAGCTGTTCAACCTTCAGCTCACTAATCGTGATAAATTAAATCGGTTAAGTAATAGAATAAATTAATGACTAATTTTTGCGTGACGAATGAAACGAAATATTCAACCTAAACATCTTATCCTTTCTTCACCTACAAGTTTTTAATTAATTATTATTCATCGAGGTGGTCGTTATCTAATAAAACGACCTTTTCGATCGTACTCCAATCCATGGCATCAATCAACGCGAGAAAAATAAATTATTTAGTCGAGTTGATCGGGTCTAACTGTGTGTGTGTGTGTGTTTTGTGTATTTGTGTGTAAGACATTATTAAAATAAATGCAACTTAAGCAGGATTTATTTTTTTTCAACCTCCTTTTACCAATCGTAAATGTATCTTCTCATTTTCCAAGTGTCGCTGCATTCGATTAAACGCGACTACGTCCTTGCTTGAGTCTCTTTCTTTGCATTTTAACGAGTTACAGATAAGCTTCGTTCATTCATATAAAACGAATGTCTGTCTCTTATTATAAATCGTTGAATGGAAATAATTTATTATCAATTCGAGATATGAAATATATTAATCATTTAAAAAAAAAAGAAGAAAATACCAAAACGGATTATTTAAACTTTAAGAATTGCTTTTTTTCAATTTTATTAACATTCCCTTTAACACATGAATCAAACAAAATTCAACGTGACGATGAAAAAATTACTATTTAAATTTAACTTTATTTGAACAGTTATTTAATGCTTATTGATTAGAAGTGAAACACGGAATATTTTGCGTTGTTAGAAATAGAGTTCATATAAAATATTTTAATAGACAATAAATTAAATTAACATTTAAAAAAAAGGAAAAAAAATTAATTTTATATACAAAGGATTTAATGCAATTTATTAATGACTAATTTTTGTAGATTTAATTTGAATTTTTTTTAATGTAATCAAACTTCATGTTATACCGTTTCAATAATAAATGATCCTTAAACAATGTGTATTAACTTTATCAATTTTTTTCTTAATTATTTTTTTTTTTTTTTTTAAATGAAATTAATCTATTTGGCAAATGAATGGCTTCTATCACGCTTCGTTTATTTTTTCCTACGCCATATTGAACCTCAATGAACGGATCCAGTCAATAAAAAGAGGAGTCACCGTAGTTGAAGTACGCGTTTACTCAATATTAATCTTAAATAGTATAGTGAGTCATGTATTAAACAATATACTTTTAATGGTCTCCATTATTTTTCTCCGTTCATCCTATGTTCTACATTTTTTTATGTTAGCCGATAGAAAAATGCGAATAAATGAAGAACAAAGAAAATAAATCGGATAAATATTAACACGAAATATCTTTAATATCATTTTCAATTTTAAATGGAAGATCCGAACGAAGTGAAATTCAAAGAGAAGATAGGCAAAAAGGGAAAGGAGAAAGACAGGGGGAGGAGGGAGAGTAGAGAAGAAATATCAGAACACGTAGGAGAGTTGATGATAATCAAAAGGGCGTGTGTTCAGCATTGAAACCCATGCACTTCGCTGTATTCGCTATAATCGGCACTTATGGGTGAGGTGGGGTGGAGTGGGTGGGGGGTACGACGAAGACATGGCGAAGGTCAAAACCGTACTGCGTCTCGCTGATGCAGTCGATTACACGTGGAGTGGAAAGAAAGGAAGTGTGTGTGAGTGTGTATGTGTGTAAAGTGAAAGAGGAGAAAAAAAGAGAGAGGGGTACGGGAAAGAGAAGGAAGGGAAGAAAGAAAACGATCGAATATTCTACGACCAAACTGCAACGGGGTTTTGGCACGATAGAAATTCAAAATAAAAAAATGGATAAATAAAAAATATTTTGCAAAATTGAATAAATTCGCACGATTTTGTATCTTTTCTCTCTTTTATTCGATTGTGATAATAATGTTATTTTTAATCAATTTAATTTGTTCGATAATGAATTGGAATCTATCAGACTTTGGTAATTTTGTTTTTTTAAATTTTCGTAATAACGTAATTCGTTAAATGTTAATTGATCCTTACCACATCTCGGTGAATATTAATAAACAAAAAGATTGTTATTTGTTTTTTTATTTATTTTTGACGATATAGAAATGATGAATTTTTTATGATGTTAAAATGTTTCAAAATCATTCGTAAGTATCATGTTAATTCCGTAAGAAATTATAGATTTTCGTCAAATTTTAGGAAATAGAAATTAGAGAAGAGGATAATAAAACGAGAAAGTATACAACCTCCGTTTCAACGAGATATGGTGATATTAGAGGAAGTTATTATACTAAACACGTGTCTCTAGAATTTTCTAATGTTTGATTAATCGTAACTTGATTTGTACATCGTTAAAATAGGATTATCAAATGACTATGAAAAAAAGAAAAGAAAAAGGAATTATATAGAATTGTTTTTTAGTTTCTTCGAAAGCTAATAAAAATTTTCCAATCACGAATCTTGAAAGAATTTCTAATCCGCTTTGTTATGTCGAAGTCAGTATGACGTCACGTCCGGGACAACGATACCATTCATGATAAGAAAAGTTACTTCTTACTACAACGAAACGATAATGTTTGCGCGACACATTGACAAGGAGAAAGAAAGGGTGTGGGTGAAGAAGGGGGTTTTAATCTTTTACCGAGAAACAAGTCAAACACAATGATATTAGATATTTTTATTTATCAATAATATTCTTTCTTGTAACATCGAATCATGTAGAAACATTGAACTTCAAACGGTGATGAATTTATCATTGATAATGACGTTGGACTAAACGTTCATCGTCGTCGTCATCTTCTTCTTTCGAACGAAGGAAGTTTCAAATCAACAGGAACGAGATAAAGATAGAAACTTCTTCGAGCGGTTCATTATTTATTAGCTCGCGTGCACGTTTAAGGCGTTTGAATTCGAGTACCCTACTTGATCGTTTATTTCAACGCGCCGTACAATTATCGTAACTTTTAACGGTATGTAAACAAGTATGAAAGATTTTACGTGACTTTTTTCACGTTAATCCAATACGACCAAGTTTGATACGTTTAAATGACAATATTCGATTTTATTAGGATTTACGACGAATATATACTTGGAAATATTTACGCGTCCGAATTTAAACGATAAAAATAATTAAACGAAATTACCGTATTTTACTGTGACGAAAAAATTATTTTTAAACAAAAAAATGTAAAACAAAATTTATAACTAACGTTTACAATATATGAATGCGATTAATTTGTAAAAAATGTAAGCACGAATTACGAAGTATTAATTTTTTTTTTTTCAATTTGATTTAATCAAAATGTTTAACATCAGTGTGTGAGAAACTATTGTTATAGCACTTGATCCAAAACTTATTACGAATTTGTATAAAATTTTAACCAAATATATTTTTATCAATTATTAATCTGCCATTTATTTGTCATCGATTTACATGCTGCATGATGGGATAAAATAAAATAATAGCAGAATTCTGATCGAGTTTGAGCGATGAGACTAGACCTTGGCTTCGATTCAACGCCAATGACTGGTTTTCATGGAGCTTGAACTGGATTACACTGTCTACTACTATCCTACGAGCTGAGACTTTTAAGAAGAAGAATATAATATGCTATTAATAATGAAGTAACAAAAAAAACATTCTGAACGGATCGGAAGTAAAACGTGAACGATGAAACAGACAGGTTGTGATTGCTCACTATGTTTTTTTCCTCTCACGATTCTTTTGCTATTTTGTTTCTTTTCGTAAACAAGGTCACCGATCGAGTTGAACAAATTTCTTGGCCACGTGTGTGGTGCATCTTATTCAGAATCCGTATTAAGAAATCGAATTAAATAATATAAGAATAATAATAATAATAATAATAATAATAATAATAATAATAATAATAATAATAATAAGAGGAAGAAGAGGAATCACCTGGTAGGTGGCCTAAACCGTTATTTACATTTTTTTCTTTTAATGACGTCACTGACAAAAAAGAGGACCACGAAACAAAAAAAGAAAAAAATAAAGAAATCAAGAAGAAGAAGAGGAAGAAGAATGATGAAGAACGATGACCCGGTACGTTTCACACCGGTTTACTCTACCAGATATAGTCGAAAATCGAGATATCTTTTAATAATACTAAATCGACCCACGAAAACATTTTCCGAGGACGTAACCAACTCGGTTCGCTGCACTTCGTAGTTGTTAATACGATTAGAAGAGTGTTTCTCTATCGACTGGTTTGTTCCCTTTCAAATTGCGAGGAGAAACGATCTCACAAATAAAATAAAGAAACATTTGGTATCTTATTAAAAAGAATACAAAAATCTCTCTTTCGTATCGATTACTTTATTATATAATTTTGTAATTTTCCGTTTCTTTTTAATGCGCTCACAACTGTCCAAAATTTTTGGTAAGAAATTTTATTATTTATAGCATTTCATAATTTTGTAATAAAAAATACGTTATCAAATGAAAGCGTTATACTAATCGACAATAAATTTATTCGTGCGTAATATGAATCAATTTGAATTTGAATACTTTCATAATACTAGGAGGTTTGTATTAGGAAGAAATATTAATTAAATAAAAACTCAGGATATCGTTTTTTCGTTAGAAAAAGAATAATATTTTAAATAATAAAATAAAAACAAATTGAAATGAGAAATAAGATTAGGTTGACAGTCTGAAGTATGTTAAATGGAATAAAATTATTTTTCGTTTTATAGCGAACGTAATTTTCTTTATTTCCCATTATACAAACATTCATGCATGTAACTTTACTATTTCCTTTACTTCTATCGATAAATATTCGACTGATTTAATCGAACCTGAATTTAATAAAACTCTCTTAATAGAACTAGCTCCAATACGCTATTTCTAAATGTCAGAATAAGTGATGTGTGTCAATGTATTATATATACTTATCTCTCTTTCTCTCTCTCCCTTTCTTTTTTATCAGGGTCGGCTTGTTCACAAAGAAAAACCCGTTGGACGTTAAGTTTTTATCAAATTCGACAACAACCTTAACAAACGTTTCTTTGAAGCGATTTCATCCAATAAGTTTTATTTAACATTTTATTTCACGTTGTTCGAACTTACATAAGAATTATTAAAATTATTATAGTATTCTTATCTTAATTATTAAAATTATTATAGTATTCTTATCTAAATCGTAAAACGACAAACATATGATTGGTGCATAAATAATATGATATAAAATTTTAAATACTCTGGATTTATATTTTATCTATTTATTATTTTTTTATTTTTCCATAAGCCAAAAATTCGAAATTATTTTCGTTAAATCAAACGACTCCAAATATCTTTCATCTAGTACGATGTTTGAAGAAATAGCATTTAAAAAAAGAATAAAAAAAGAACACTAATGACAATAACGTAATTTTATTCGATAAAATAAATGTATATTTAATATTGTATATGTAATTTAAAATAAAAATACTAATAATAATAAAAGAAGGGTTTCGAAATAACGACAAGATCGCTATCATCTTTGGATAAGTGTCGGCGTCCCTGTTTCAGTCAAAAGGTATACATATATACATACGTACATATACAATGGATAGGCTTGTGCCACGTAAAGAGTGTATGCGTGACGCACCGTAAACGATCAGCTTCTAGTATAGCTCACTCGGCATATAGGTTCGCGGTAACTCCGACCTGTAGAGTAGAATTGGTGGGGGACACGGTTCGTCTGAGGCCAATGACCCATCGGCCTAGTTTTAAAAACCAAAACAAACTTCGAAGCCTATGATTAAGTAGCAACCGACCGTAGGCTTTCTCGGAATCTATCGTGCAACGTAGCGCCAATAACGAACGATTCCTTTCAGGACATAAAAAAAATACGAGAAAAAAAACTTAAATAAAAAACAAGACACAATATTTTTTTTTAATTAATTAATCGATATAAGTTCGTAATTACACGTTTTTTTTATATTGCTGAAAGCAATAATATAAAACTACACGACTGATTTTCAACGATAGAAAATATACCATTCGTGCAGACGATAAAGATAAAGATCGTATGTAACCGCGTATTTTTCAGAAATAAAAAGAAAGTTTCGATCGAAACACTTTATTAGATCGATATTACGAACAAAAAAAAAGGGTTTTTCGATAAGTAGCCAAATTGTTCTCTGGCTACCTTCCCTTCCGAGCGACAAACATTCCCCCGATTATTTCTTAGGAATTTTCTACGATAAGAACGGATATCCCAAGCATAACACAAATTGTTGCACGGAATTCAACGTTCTCCCTTCAACGATTCCATGGAATTTCTCTTTTTCATTAATTCATAGTGAAACCGGACGATAAGAACGCGTCGCGACGACCGTTTCTTTACCTCTTTCGTGACTCATCAATTTCGTCAGTTCCATTCTTGGAAAACGTATATATATATATTAGTCTCACGTAAAGTAACATCAATAACAAATAACACAGATATTTCTCGTAACATCGATTTTCGTAATTTAATGAAAAAAAAACAAATCCATGATATTTTCGATGCTAATATATAAATAAATTATTCTCGAATGATTATTATCGAGATTTATTATCGAAGTTAAAGTTAAAAGAATAATAAAGGTAAAGAGAGAGAGAGAAAGAGAGAGAAAGCGAGAAGAAAAAAACCACTCGCGGTGGAACTCAAATTTCAGGGTGCACGAAGTGGATATAAGGTTTCTTTCGAACGACGGTGCGTGTTCGTGACGCGAGATTATACTTTTAGCCGCAACCGCCGTCGTTGTTACACATATCGTCGTCGCCGTAGTTATACACACATACACACACACACACACACAAATATACACCCATGTATATACTTACAACACAAAGCCATATAATTCTTGTTACCGTTCGAAAGCTCGGTTACCTACTCTCTAGCTTCGGTCGGTCATTAACGTAACAACTGTTACGTATATACATACACACATGCATAAACGAGTATACATGTTAATATACGTGTGTAACCAAGAACGTATATATGTATGTGTATACTACGTACTTACCTACCAACCTACCTACAAAGTACTTATGTTTACTTCATTCCTCGATTTATTACCAATTCACTAATACCAATAAAGTATCGATAACTCTTTTTCCTTTGATATCATGATATTATATCTTTCTTTTCGTTTAAAAATATTTTTATAAAACCGTCTCCCCCTCTTTCACCAACCAAAAATGATGACAGACATTGGCAACCAACAACTATGGTAAACCTTTCGACGTCTACGTTAGTTCAAATTCTTTGAAGAATAACTCGCGTTAATTTAACAACTCGGAAAGTTCGTTGGCGGTAATTAGATAACGACATCTAATTGTACGTCGTGAACATTGGGGCTAAAGAAAATTCAACAACCCAGACTCACGTTTACAGCAAATTGCTAAACAATCAAAATAATTATCAAACGTTATTACTATTGTTATAAAAGTAATGGAAAATTATTCGAGTATGTATCTCTTAGATCGAAGGGATACAATTATCTATCAAACTTTCGAAAGATAAAGAAGAAAATATTACTTCGTTAAAATTGTACGATAAGTGTTGAAAAAAATACGAGTTAATTTTTTAATACTTTATTAACAAAAATCGAATAATTCTAGTTTGTAAGACATTTGATACTTGGTTCTAATCGAGTGGTCTATTAATTAATAGCTACCTGCAGTCTTGCTGGCAACGAAGTAGCAAACGATAAAAGCGCCGACTCGTAGATACAGTGTGTATGCATTTTGTTAGAACGAACCTCTTGAAGCGATGCAATGCAATGCAATGCAGTGGTGGTGCTAATGGCCTACGAGCGGTCATTGTTCTGCGATTACTGTCCTATCTAATCGACGCTAGTGACTAGGAACAGACTTCAATGCGATTCTCGATATCTAATCACCAAAGTAAACGTACACGTGGGAGAGAACCGATTTCGATTCTTCTTTCATACGAAATAATCAACGACTATTATTAAATTTTATATCTATTTCTACTTTTCTTTCTTTTTTTTTTTGTTATTATTATTCATCATCAAATTTAATACCATTATTATCATGTTATATTTACATTATTACGATATAATCGTAGATTTTTATTTAACGGATCATTTTAATGATGATTCTATCGGTAAGATTCATTAATTTGATTGATTTTTCTTAGGAAGAATAAGATTTAAAAAAAAAATAAATAAAAAGAAGAATGTATCAGAGGAAGATTAGTCAAAGGTTTTTGAAAAAATTGCGTAGGCGAGAAGATTATGTCTCTTACGAAAGTCTAACTAACTAACATAAGAGGAGGATCGAAGACGTGGAGATTGCGCATAATCTGACGATTTAGAAGCGAACGTATTCATAGATATAGAACCGCGGGACCAACCATCGAGCTGCGGTGTTATCGTTCCGCTGATAGCTGGCACTAGACACGACTTACGTAACACGTTAGGGTCAACGTATCCACTAGCTTTATGCAATTGCACGTTAGCATACTATAAATAGCTAGACATGCAGCTAGCGTAGGCTCTAAGCCGCGCTTAGTCACGATCTAATGGAACTCGCGACAACTTATTAGCGATTAGTCGAATATAACGTATTACATTGTTCACTTTTTTACTCAAACAATGTATCAAATATAATTGTATGACAATTATTTAATTAGGATATTCACGAGGGTAATTAATAATTTAATGAGGGTAATTAATGATAAAAATTAACATTTAAAAGATAATTATAAGAATTAACATTAATGTTTTAAAATAATTCCTAATTTGTTCGATATAATGTCACACAGCTAATAATATCGTTCTTAGTTTCGAATTTTTATCGTTGTTAAAATATTTCATTGACGTTTCTTACCGAAGTCATTGAACTTAAAGAACGTACACCTTTACTTCTCGTCCTTTTATTGGATATTCTGTAAAAGGAAATGATCCATCGTAAAATTCTTCCATAGGAATTGTGTTGCTTTTCAAGAAAACATTTTACCTGTATATGTGTTCGAAAACAAGGAATAAGACACTGTTTTCTTCGAGATCAATTTTCGAAAATAACTTTATGTTTTTATTTACTTTCTCTTTATATATATATTCTCTTTTATATATATATTTTTCTTTTTAGCGAGTAATGGAGATCTCGCTTCAACTATTTCTACGATCAACGAGAAGAAAGAAAATACGATTACTAGGCGATAGAGACGGGGGATATTTATGCGGGTGGTATAACAATAATTTATAATACTAAGGCGAAACGATGGAGAGCGTCCAAAAAAATGGTCGTTTGTTGCGTAACTTGAGCTGTATTTCGAAATGGATGAATACAACGTAAACTGCCCTTCGCTCGAGTTCGCATTTCGCGGGCGTGGTCGTGGAGTCCTATATCAATTCTTTCCATCCAACGTTCTACCATTCTTTCTCTCTTTCTTCTCTTTCTTTCATTCATTGTCAGTATTTTCCATCTTCCAACTTTTCTCTGTACGATCGTCGATAGAAAAATCAATTCCTATCAATCTAAAAGTCGATATATTAATGAAGTTCATTGACGAGAAAGAAAGAACCTAAAATAAGAAAGGGAAAACAAAGACAACAAAAAATTCGCAAGTATTTGAATGCAGGAAAAAAAGATTTGTTCGTAAAGTCCCGGGAGATTCAACGAGACTATAAAAAGAAGAGACGAAACGAGAGTTATTCTTTCTCTACGGTCCCTACCGATCGATCGGAAAAGCAGCACCACCGGTGGTGGTCGGTCGTCCGGGTAAAACAGCGAAGCTCGTTCGAACGGAGCTTTCGATCCTAAAGGAGCACGTTCATTGGTGTATCGAAAGTGCAACGATACTCGATCGGGACTTGATAAAAATTCGTAGCAACCAAGGCCTGGAGTTTTTGGCATTGGAACATCGACAAAGGACTACCCCTTCTCTCTTTCTCTTTTTCCCTTTCTCTTTTCTCTCTCTCTCTCTCTCTCTCTCTCTCTCTCTTTATCCACGAGTGACGCCCTGTAATTTTCGATCCTGACGAGGTATATACTAGTAGGGTAGAAAGCGTGCCGAGGGTGCTCTCTGCTCGTATCGGTGGTAGTGGATTTTACGTGGGTAGAATCTTCATGAACGCATCTAACCGCCCCCCTCCCGGTTAACTTTAGAGCAAGAGAGAAAGAGGTAGTAGGGATGGAGAGAGTGCAACGAGCATGCGCAGCCTGAAACCGAAAGTGCACGCCCATCCGGGCAATGACGGCCCTGAACCTAGACCTACACCCCCGCTTTCAGCGTCCCACGGTCAATCCTGTGTCCCCAACCTTCAAAGCTCACCCAACCCTTACTCCCAGCAGCAGCAGCAGCAGCAGCAGCAGCCTACAACCTACCTACCTACCTACCTCCTACCTCGTCTCATTATATACCTTGTGCTGCCGCTGTAGCGCCACCATTCTCCAGTCCTATCGACTTTCTTTCTCTCTTACTTGCATTAACCCACACACACATTGTCTTGCCGTTACTATCCAACTACGTGTTCCTTCATTTTTTATATACAATATTTTACTAAACTATTATATTTATTATATGCTATATTTATTACTAAATTTTCAATATATATATTTCAAAGCTAGGATAAGTCATCGGGGGATGCTCACTTTAAAACTTATACATCCTAAGCGATACGTTACTTTTTCCCCCTTGCGTATGTAGACTACGGAATGAAAATTTCAACTAGCGATAAGAACTACTTTCTTTGTTCCTCACTCGAGTGTATGTATAGATATATCTACGTTATTCCCTTTGAGAATTTGATACGCAAAAGGATCTCTCAATGAAAAAAGAAAAAAAGGAACTTTCAATAAAACAAAAATACGAAAGAAAGCATACAACTTCGTACGTTGTCATGCGAATATGTAAATATACATATACGACGTTGCATCCCTTTATTCTTATTAAATCAGATGCGCGTTACCTTTTTTCTCAACTACATCTTTCGTAACTTCTCCCCTTATATTCCCCCGTTTAAAGAATGCGAATATTTTTTGTTAAGTCGAACAGCGGTGTTCCTCCTTAAGCGCGAAACGGGACGGACCGTGTTCCTTTTCAGTGACATCTGGTTCTCCCGTGGCCCAAAATCTCTCTCTCTCTCTCTCACTCTCTTTTCGTTTCTTCTTTTCCTTCTTTATTCTCAATCTTCTATCCTTTTCTCTTCCAACGGTGGCCATTATATACCGGCTAAAGCCTCATTCATGGTCACCGTTCTAGAAACCCGAGCCGATCAAAACAACTTTTTCATAGGGTACCCCCTTCCTCCTCTCGAGGACGATGGATTATCCTTCCTCTCTCTTTCCTTCTCTTTTCTCGTATGGTGCCCTGATTTTACGTTCCCTTTTCTCCCGTTATACGTTTCCGTCGCAACCTTCTCGGTTGGTACCCGATAGAGAAAGGAACTAAATAAGGGAGAAAGAAAATTCGTACGCGCTTACGTAGATACGTACCTAGGCCCTAAAATTTGGATTCTCCCCCGTTTTAACAACAACTAACGTTCAAACTTTCCGACCCCTCTGCCCCTCTCCTGCCTATTCTCCGTTATAGCCCTCTCGTACAATATTTACACGTTTCGATAAACAGCAGGATCCTTTGTAACGAACGAATCAAATTCGTCGCCGACTGCGTCTTATGTACCCACTCGACCGCCCTATAAATCTCAATTTTTGATTCTGTTATTCATCAACGACAAGTTTCACATCTGTGTCTATGTGTGGGTCAGTAAACGAGCGAGCATATAGTGTATTTTCATGAGATAGAGAGGAAAAAAAATAATAAAAAGGAAAAAGAGGGGTCACGGTTGACGGCGGTGGACGATTTGCGGCCGATACGTCACGTAAAATGTTTCAAAAGTTCGCACGCGCTTTTTTTCCTATCGTTCCCAAGTTCCTTGAAATTTATCGATTAGATCGTAAAACTTTGAGGACCCTACTCTCTTATGTGTATCTCTTACATAGACCTCTGGGTTCCCCTTAATAGAATTGACGGGAACGTAAAAGATGGTACTGTGTAAAAAATTATTTAAATAATCGCGTTATGTTGTATCGTATATTTTAAATATAAATGTAAATATAAAAAGGATATAAAATGAAATACACATTATCAATATTTATTTATGTTAACTTAATCGTATAACGACATTACAAGTATGACGTCATATAAATATTTAATAATAATTATTATTTTTATCGATATCGAAATCGTTGTAATATTGTGATGGAAAAAAATAAATAAATAATAATTAATAGTTAAATAATATTTTAAACACTAACGATCAACGATCTATTAATCAAATAATTATTACACAAATAAAAAAAAAATTATTAAACATTAGGAAAAAAGAAAATGTTTATATCTTTGATCAAACTCAAATGTGTTCCAGGTGCTATTTTTATCGAAACACGTATACGACTTTCTCATTTTTATGCCACTCGGTGAGAGAAAAAAAAAGGAAAGAAGGAGGGGAGTGAAAGAAAAAGAGGGAAGAAGAAAGAAAGAGAGAGAGAGAGAGAGAAAGACGAAGAGAATTGGGCGGTTTCGTGTTACGTAACAGCTTTATGTTCCACCGATAAAGTTATGTAATGTAATCTAATACGTATTTCGTGTCGTTTCTTTGTCGGCGACAGCGGCATATAGGAAAGCATATCGAACATGACGCGTAGTACACATTTTTTCATCTTTGATCGGTATACTCGTTTTTGATTTGAAATTAGTTCTCAATTACAATACCAATCGCGTTATCAAGAAGACGTTTACAAATAAATCTTAAAATGTATAATCAATTTTATTGCGAAATTGTTCATTTTACACTAGTATAATTCAAAGCTTTATCAAAGTGGGCGAGATAAAAAATATTGATAAGATTCTGTTTACAATTAAACATTCAAAATTGTTGTCAAATTTGATTAGACATAATAAACAAGTTATATGAATTATATGAGTATTCATTTCTCTTTAATT
This sequence comes from Polistes dominula, assembly GCF_001465965.1. The sequence goes on along the minus strand of NW_015148990.1, from coordinate 2,061,698 downwards.
TGACTTTTTTTGCGACTACTGAAAGTTTTAAAAATGTGTGATAAGCATGTGATTCTTATTATCAAAAACTCAATCATATCTGATTATTAAGGGCTTTAAACGATCTTGTGAAAAATTCGAGATCCGTATAACGATGTTTAAATTAAATTAGTGTTACTCACAGCATGACGCGGCGCCGATATAAGAAAAGCAAAAATAAATAAAGAAAGAAAGCGATCGATCCGTGTATATCCGGCGACCGTTGTTCAGTCCGATGTTTGTGCTTTATTGGTGAGAACTGAAACGAGAATTTCTCAGAAGTAACGTAACTAATCGACTAAATAACGTATATAAATAAAATGGTGATTAATGATTTCGAGGGCTCGATTGAGTGCGTGCGTTCTCGGAACGCTTCTATATTCTTTCACTAATTTGACAAACGAGTGGGAGACTGTTTTAAATGGAAATTTGATATACTGATAAGAATTGGTAGTAATCGTGACAATTTCCGTTTTAACAGGAAAAACTAACATTTTCTTTATCTATATTTTAATTCACTTTCTTGTTTCAATATACATTTAAAATCATATACTAAAATGTAATTATTATTTTACGTTATATAGTATAATTATATTGAAGATTATAAAAACGAAATGATATCTTCAGTTTAATCTTCTTATTTTATTATGCAGACTATAAAGCTTATCATTTCGTTCGATGTAACAGATAAGTCGGATATGTATACATGTAAGTAAGTATTACTTGCTTGCTTGCTTGCTTGCTTGCTTGCTTGCTTGCAACTTAATCCAATCTGTAAATCTCTTCTTTAGCTTACGATCAGAAGAAAAAGAAATATTCGATAATATTTCCTTTCGAGAAGAAGCTTCAGATTATGATAGATATTTTCTCGTGAATGAGTCTACATATATGTAAATACGATTATCGTTTCTTTCCAATTTGATATACCATATGCATGAGTTCTTTATAAAATACGCATGATTCACACGTTTATTAAAAGCCATTCGTGTATCAGTGAAAAAAAAAATGAAAAGCGTATCTATCAGTTTGACATAATTCAAACACGAGTCATGTGTATCAAATATCGTTGAGTCTAAGAAATCATCGATATGATCATTAATTTATTTATTTATTAAATAAAAAGCAGAGGGAATTTAATTCAAATATAAATAAAATAACTCCCAATCGTAACGATTAAAATAGTAAATACAAGTGTTAAAATGAAATGACGATTTTTGATGGAAATAATTGAAAGAATTTTCAAAAAAATATAAAAAATGAACGAAGTATTAAGGAAAATAAATCTCTTTAAGATCATCGAGTATTATTTAGATTTATGGTAGTTGTGTTTATATTGCAAACAACGAAATTTGAATATTAGGAAAGTATAAACACATGGCACAACATCAAACATTCATTCGTTCTAAACCTCTGAATTGAAATCGTGCAAGACGATAGGAAGTTTTCGAAGAAATCTAATTCTAAATAATGGGACGAACTAAACAAAGTAAGAAGTATCACGAAATTGACGTAATCTAAGGAGTCCTCTCGTGTCCAGAACAATCGAATAGACGAAACTTCGTGATATTCAGCACGTACGCGTTAAATTAAATTCTTAGAATAACGATGTTGGTTAATTACTTAAAAAAAAAAAAATGACAACAAAATTGTCAAACGATGAAAATTGTTTTTATTGCTTTATTTTTTTGTTTTTTCCTTTTACGGCTTTGTCTTTCGTTGTTTACTTTTCACCTTATATACTACGAAGTAGATGTTCAGAACGTTATCGACGCATAAAATTCCAACAAAAGAACTTCGGATATTCTTACGTAAATAAACAAATCCGAATAAACACAACGTTCTCTTTGAAGAAATTTTTTCTTCCGAGTTCTGACTCTCTTTCTCTCTCATGTCAGATTAGTTCGAGCGATACAAAACATTACAACGTTCTTTCCTCTCTCTCTCTTTTTTCTTCTAATTTTCCTCATAACTCGACGAAAGTTTCGTCAATTATAAATTTCTATACAAAATTCTCGCTACAGGAAATAAATGTTTATCCGACAAGAAATTCAAGCTGGATTAGAAAAGAACCAAAATTTTGCTTCAACGTAATACAGTATTGTTTTCGAACGTATCCAGTCGAAACGAAAAAAATTCCAATTGTTTTATGAGGACTAACCTGAATAATATATACAGGTATATACTATACTATACTTTTAACGAAACAATGGTTTCACGTAACACGCGTTCGTGTCAATAACGTCGGTAATGTTACTAACAACAACAAAAAGAAAAATAATAGTAAAAATACAAAAAGAAAAAGAACAAAAATGATTTCTAGTCTTGCAAAAAAGAGAGTATTGTCAAAAACGTATAGGTGATACAACAAGAGAAAAGACGGGATTACCTTTATACAATTTCCGTGTAACTCCATGTGCATGAGATAGAGAGAAAGAGAGAGAGGGAGAGAGAGAGAAAGAGAGAAAAATAGGTGGCTGAGAATCGCGTGTGACGCGCACGAGCGCGTAAGCACGCACACGCTCGTCGCGGATTATTCGTAGGGCTGTCGTGAAAAGTAAAACGCGTCGGACTCTTGGTAGATGCGATGTATACACATACACACATATGTACGTACCATACACGCGCGGTCGCTCACTCGCGGACGGGCGCGCGCGCGTATTCTCGGGTAGACTGTGAGAGGGTGGGTGGAAGGCAGAGGGTGAAGGAGAAGCTGCACAGCTCGCTCGCGAGACAAAGTGAGACGATTTGATCGGCACGCGCGTGCAAGAGAGAGAGAGAAGGTTGGGCGCCGAGAGTCGTCCGGAGGACGAGAACGGCGGGCATCGATTGGCGCGCTAGCCGTGACCCCCACCATGCCGCTTTCGCTTTCACCCAATGAGGCCTCACTTTCGCGCTCGCCCGCGCTTCGAGCCACGGCAGCCGGCACGCTGTCGTCGCCGGTACTCTCAGTGATTCTGGTGCACCCTAACGTGCGAGCGGACGTGCGACCTGAACGTGCGAGAGTACGTGTGCGTTTTTTTTTAAAAGAAAAAATAAAACTCTCGTCATTATTTCTCTGAGTTACGCACAAGATAGATAGAGAGAGGGAGAGATAAAGACAAATAAATAAAACATAAGAAGTAGCGAAAAAGTATAATAGACTTACCACATTACGTCTGTGGTGATTTTCTATCAGAAGTTTTGTCCTGGTGACATTCGTCGAAGGCGCAAAAAATTGATTTGAAAGTGAGAAAAAGAGATAGAAAAATTTATCCTTTGGATATTGCGTTTCATCGAACATCGCGCGCGCGCCCCTCACCGGTGACCCTGACACTCGGATACACCGGGTACATACGGCGCGCACGTCGTCTCTTGTACTCTGCAGCAGGCGGGAGAAGAAGAAGAGGAGGAAGAAGAAAAAGAAGAAGAGAGAAGACGGAAACAGCAGCAGAAACATCGAGTCGACCACTAGTCAGTCAGTCAGTCAGCTAACTAACCAACCAGTTCATCACACGTTCTCTATGGTCCGCGATCATTGTGAGAAACAGATCTAACGGTGTTACTTGTCACGTTCGATTGAGCCAATCATAGGACGAACATACTCAAAGTAATTCCTTTTAAATCTAATTTGAAGTTAAGTGCATTTAATAATTAAGAAAAAGCATTTAAATAATAACTGAGTACGTGCAGCTCCACTCGCGTTAGAACGGTGTCGCCTCGATCGAGTTGACCTTGACTTTGATTCTTCGTCGATTTTCGCGATCTCGGTTTGCTGAATTGGTTGAGTCGAGAGGATTCATATGCCGGTTTATGGGGGTGAATGAAATATCCTCGTTTTCGAGTTCTCTAACTTCTAAATAACATTCCAAAAGTTGATCGCGCGTGCTTATAAGCTAGTCTGAAAGAGAAGAAAGAGAGACCACGTGACTCCATCCTACTTCTCGAATGTGGAAACGCAAAACGGGCGGGAAAATGACTGAGTAATTTAAAAGTCGATTACTCGAACGTTTTATAATATCGATACTTCGTCGTGTTTTTAAGCGTCTTTGTTGAACGTTAAGAATCAAATAAAACAGGGTATAATTTTGGACGAAGGAAGGTAATCGAATTAGAAGGAGAAAGATAGAAAATAGAAAGAAAGAAAGAAGAGACAGGCAAGAAAATCAAGAAAAACGGCTGCCACGGCTTTCGAGATCGGTTGTTTGAGAGCCATGGCCCCTCGGCGCCACGGCAATGGTCACGCTACTAGTGGCGGTGGCCTCGGAGATAACAACGGTGGCATAGGTGGGACCGGAAGCAACGACGCCGTTCAAATGGAGAATAATTTGGTTGTTGGCCAGAACAACAACAACAATAATAATAATATTAACAACGGTTTAAACAATCAAGGTACGACTCGTTGCTGTACACCGACGGGCGAATGCTTGCGCAGTGATTCTTTGATACGAATGAATGCCCTGCATGACGCGGTCAAGGTCATTTGCAATAACGAGAACTGTCCAGTAGGACAGTTCATGCATCGCGAGTGTTTCGATGCGTGGGAGCAAACGATCCTGACCTATCTTAAGAGCTGCGGACGAGCAAGAAGTTGGTCTGAGAGACAACGTCATCAGAATCTTTGGACGAAGAAAGGCTATGATCTTGCATTTAAAGCCTGCGGATGTCGGTGCGGACGTGGCCATCTTAAGAAAGACCTCGACTGGATGCCACCGGGCTTAGGTAACGCTCCAGGCAATCGTCACGACGAGAACGAAGCGAAGAAGAAAAAACGACGCAATCGACAAAATACTCGTCCAACTTTAGCCGTATCGGCCGGTCCACCCAATCACTCGAGTCACGTAGTTTCTACGAACGGACGTGGCACCACCGAAGCACAACTCATCGAGTCCGGACGCGGTAGGGCCGGTTCTCTTTCATCGAGTACCGGTTCGAGCTCACCACCGGCCACCAGCGAGCCCAGTGTTAGTCCTCTTCATCAACCTCAGGCCATCGTCAAGAAGAAAAGCAAGATTGACTTTTTTGCCGATCGAGCAAGGTTAGTAGTAATAACAATAAATGATCACCGACTAATCTAAGTACCGATACATTAACATTGGCAACAAGTAATTTTGTCTAACAATTTTTAACATTGTTTGTGAATGTCTCTTAACTAATATTTTTTCCTACTATTATTTATAACAATTTATTCCTTTTTTTTTTTAATAATAAAATCTTGGGGTGATTCAATAATTAACAAATCAAGAGAAATTATTAATGATCTTGTATTTAATAAATGGTTGTGTGTTGTTAAAATTTGTATAAAGACTATGCCGACAATAATAAAGAACACATTTATTGCTTATTATGTGTCGTTTGAAATTTGCCGCTGAATGAAAATATTTTCTTTGTTTCTTGTTCTCTTGCACACAAAACAGTTGCGTCTTTCCTCATGTAGCAATGGTTTATTTCATGTTGAACGTAGTTTCCTTTTTGGAATTCTTTTCTCTTTTTTTTTTTTTTTTTAAAGTTTCTTGAAACATATGTATAATATTCTTTGAGAGGTATTCGTATATTATCTAGCAACAGAAATACAGCAGTAGCAGCAATAGCAACAGCGTACTTGGCGATATCCTTGTAAAGGAGTCAGAGGCTCCTATCACTTTGAATCTTCTCGGAAACGTTAACGGGAGAACGTAGTTGAGGAGAGAGATTACCTCTTATAAACGTAACCCGATATATCCCTTAGGATCACTCTCTGTTAGCTTGAAATTTCGATCTCTCTCTTTCTCTCTTTCTCTTCCACTCCTATTCCTAGGATAGAATTTCGATAGAAGGATAGGTAGAAGAGTCTCCTTGATTTAAGACGATTGGTCCGTTTAACCTAGAAAAGAAACATCAGAACGCGATCGTTCGTTCAAATCGATTAGTTTCATTGGAAGTTAGGAGAATAAAAGAGAAAGAGGAGCAAAAGATTCTTTTCTACTTCGTTTCGAAGAACAAAAGAGCACTTGAGTAAAGAGAAGGAAAGCGGAAGTTCTTTCCTTCCCCCCCCCCCCATTGAAGAACTTTCCAGACGAGCTTTCCGAGAGGCTTGAATGAAATTGCGAGTTCGTTTTGCGAAACGAAAGAAAGAGAGAAAAAAAGTGTGTGTGTGTGTCGTATGGGTGTATATGAGAAAGAGAGAAAAAACACATAAGGAGAAAATATATATCAGCTATATATATGTATAATCATATGTCGTTTTGCGAAGGGAGAAAAGACGAGAAGGATAAAAAAAAAAGGAAGAAGATTACGATGTCGTCCTACCCAGGGCGTTTGTATGTGCTCGCGCGCGTTTCAGGCATATTCGTAGTTATCTTATTTTTAGATCCCGGCTTGGAAACTTGTCCTATTTTTGTTGTAGTTTCTATCGAATCGTTTAGATGAAGAAAAGGAACGAAGATGATCTTAAAAGCACACACCATAACAGCTTCTTTTACTATCTGCTGTTTACATTATCGTAGATTTTTTTTCTTTTTTTTTTTTTTTAATAGAGCATAATATTCGAAAGACATATGTTTGTTCGATTATATGTTAGGGATTGTGTTTCTATTTTTTTAATTCATAATCAATCCATCGCGTTGATTCGAATGATTTTTGCACCCTAAAACGAGCCACATATATATATCTGTTACAATCTGCTACTGTTACTGATATCCTTTCTATTTGCAAGTTTGGTCTCGTGTTGCGATTAAAAAAGTGCGCACGTTCGTGCAAAAGAATAGGAGCCGTTTTCGTTTTCAACTCAAACATAACGACAAGAACGAATAATCACACACACAACGTTCCTCGAGTTCTTAAAACCACCACCATCGACATTTACCGAGAATTTTTGTTTTCTTCTTCTTCTTTTTCGCTGCATTTGAGCGTGTGCATCTGAACGAAGATATAGAAGGAAGAAGAAAAAGAAAAGATAAGAAGAAAAGGAACAGGAAAGGAAGAGAAAAAGGTGTAGGAAAGAGAGAGAGAGAGAGAGAGAGAGAGAGAAATGTTTGTGGCCTTGACCGTGGCCACCTCTTCAGGGCCACCAAGTAAAGGAGGAGCCCGATGCTCTAGCAGTTCTTCAAGGCCAACTGCATTGAATCACGGCACCACGATGCATTTAAAGAGGCAGAATGACGAGAGAGAGAAATACGTTTAAAAATTCGTACACGTTTTTTTTGTTCCTTTTTTTCACTCTCCCTTTTTATTTTTCAAATGATACTATCTACTGATCTTTTCTTTTGTACTTTTGATTTTTGTATCATTATATGAAATATTCGCGAGTTAAAAGAATTAATTTGATTTTTTTAAATTTTGTTAAATATCTCATTGTCAAAATCGGTTTTATGGAAATTCAATATTTTTGTTTTTGTATTTAACGTAAGACCAATTTTCTTTCTCTAATCAAGCTTTAATAACATTAAAATTTATTTTTTAGTCACTTGATTATAAATGATAATATCATGTATTTTATTATATCACTCTTTCTTCTTTTGTTTGTTTCTTCTTTTTCTTATTCATTGTTTATTTCTGTAGAGAGAATAGTTTTAGCATATGAATGATTCATAAATCGATTTTAAAAAGTCATTTTTTTCCTCTTTTTAATTATACAATTTTATTGATTATAGATAAAAATAATATCTTTTTCGATTTAATTTACATTTTTGTTTTTCAATTCTCGTAGAATTTTTTTTTTTTTTAAAGATGTTACTGTTGCCGTAAGCCCTCATCCTTTAGAAACGCGAGTTTCCTTTTTATTTTCAATCTAACGACGTGTCGGTGGGAGAACGGGCTCGTAAAATTTCGAGGAGTTATCCTTTGTCTCTCTTTCTCTTTCTTATCTTCTATTTCACTCTCACTTTCTGTCTCACTTTCTCTTTCTTATATTCTCTACTTCCTTATCCCAAGCCCTGTCTCGCGACACATTCCTCCTCCTTTATGGGCTTCAATTAAAAGGAGGAGCTTCCTCCGAACTGCGCATTATCCTAAATCTTTCGGGTGGTGGTTGTCGAGAAGAAGGGGTCCTACCACCACCATCATCTCAACGACACATAAAGACGATGAAAAAGAAGAAGAAGAAGAAGACGGTATGGCACGCCTTGTTCCGTTGAGGGATCGAGAGGATAACAACGAGGATGTCGATTACCAATTCTAAATATCGTTGTACGTAACTGCGAAGGCACAGGCAGTCAGTAACAACACAGCAACAGCAGCAGTAGCAGTAGCAACAGAGGGTTGCTTACTCGTTGTTATTAAAGTAACTTGTTTTTTTATTTTTTTCTTATTCTAAACACCTTCCTAACGTTATTTTTACAAAAGTAATCATGACTTCTTTGTTTTCATTTTATCTATCTTAAATATATCATTTACAAATTTTTTATATTGTCGATCAATCCTTATAATTTTGTACTATTTATCAGGATTATTGATAATACATTTTTATCCCTTAAAGTGCACACTTGGTGTTTGACACGCCAACAAATTTTTGATCTCTCGAAAACGGTACTGAATTCGAAAAAATTGGTTATTTTTCGCCATCTAGTGTTAATTCAGATGGGTATAAAACCTATTCTATTTTAAAAAAGATGTATCAAACTACTTTTACAAAAATTGCGATTTGTCTAAATATTAAATAGCGGCTTCAGTAATATCAAATACCCACAGTGCACTTTAACGTAATTTTAAAAAGTGTGCACTTTAACGTAATTTTAAAAAGTGTGAACTTTAAGGGTTATAATAGTTACACAAGATTTTAATTTTGTTCTTCTTTTTATCGATTAAATCTAAAAAAAAATTAATTTTTGATACGCGGTTTTCGAAAATAAAGACCGAACACAATTACATGCGTTAGTTTGGATTCAGAATTTTTTTTTCTTTTTGCATTTTTTATTATTATTATTATTTTTTTTTTTTTTTGAAAGTAATTTCGAATTTTTGCGCTGTTATAGTTAACAAAAAATTTTTCCTGTTTTTTTTTTTTTTTTTTTTTTTTTTTTTCTGTTTTTTTTTTTTTTTTTTTTTTTTTTTTTTTTTAAGGAGTTTCCTGCTCGGATAAACAAGCCCCAAGCATTTAGCCGGTAGCGATAAGAAATTATCTTACCTAGTCACCTTCATGTTAGACAAATCGCAGTTTCACACGCCAGATAAATGCTTAGTATTTCTAAGAAACAAATGTTATCATTTTTTTTTTTTTTTTTTGAGGTATCTTTCTTAACCAAGAAATAACAATGACTGTAGCAAGTTGTTCGTAAATCTTTCGGGAAATATTTATTCATTTGTGTATTCACAAAGCTTTTCCTTTTTAATTTAATTGCATTCCTGCAATTCATTTCTTGTCTCTTTTGTCTCTTGTTAAACTCTTGTAGAGTTTATTAATTTTTCCATTTTTTTTTTCAAATCAAAAATTTACTTTATTATAAAAAAAGAAAGTAAAATGTATCTTTAACTGTCTTACCAACTTTTTATTATTATTTTTTTTTTTATATAAATGTTAACATTTTTAATAATAATTACAACGAGGATTCACGAGACCCTTAATTATATTGTTTTCTTTTTTTTTTTTTCATATGAATGAATTGCATAATATTGTTGAGCAAGAACATGAGGTGTGTTTAAGTAAGAGTTTGCAGCTTTAACTGGTATAGTAATTATCACTTTCTTCGTCTCTTCATTATCGATCGTTTCCAGTAAAGGTAAATGATCGTTACGTGTTATTCAATTGTGTTCAGTATGATCAATCGATCGATCGATAATTCGTACCTCAAACATGGGAATTAACGCGTTGCTAGAAGTCTTTCGATGATCTTTACAATATTTTTTATTCTCCTTCATATTTTTCCTACAAACTTAAAAATATATCGACGAAAATGTCAAGGTATTTTTTTTTATTACTTGACATATACAAATTACGTAAAATTTGATACGTTGGTTTATGTAATACGGTAATACAATGATTATGGTTAAACCAATCATAATTTTGATCAAATTTTTTGATTTATTTGTTTTATTATTAAATTTATACGGGGTATTTTTATAGGAATTTTGAGAATAATTCTATGATGAAAAATAATACAATATAATGTGTTTTATTAAAATAAATCATTTAAAGTTTTGTTCAAAAGTTACAACATAAATTTTAAAAATATCTCAATGTACTGTTGAAAATGTATAATAGTTTGACATCGTTGTAGTAGTATGTTTTTTCTGACATGATTTTTATTAATTTTTACAACTGCATTCTTCATTCCGTTTTACAATAACATCAAATATATCTATAACAGTTGCATAAGATTTTTCTTTTACATCAGTTTCTTCTATAAATAAAAATGTAATTGGATGAATTAGGTTGCCAAACTATTGTTCGGAGAAAAATAAATAGTTGAATCATACCAAGATAGTAAACAAAACGAATATCATCTTTGTGCGACACATTTAGACAATGTTGCAATTTGTATTTTGAATAAAGTTTTAACTGATATATATATATATATAATATTTCTCTCATTTTATGAGAAAATTCATTTTATTTATTATTAACAATAAAATACGCTTACGAATCTGCGTGTACGAAAAAATCTGGGACATTTTGTATAATTAATTTCAAATAAATTGTCATATACATTTTTAGTTTCAGTTATTTTAGTTAAATTCGATGAGATATTTATAGGTAGAAGTTAAAAGTTAGGTAACAATGAAAATAACTAGAGAGAGAAAGAAAGAGTGTGCTTAGAAAGGACCGACGAGTTTGGGGATTGACCCTGAACCTCGAACCTCGACCCTTAAATTTGCGAGAGCAGAACAGAACAGAACAGTGAGTGAATGAGAGTAAGTGAGACAGTGAGATCTTCCAAGGATGCCTTAAAGAAGACAGGGCAAGATGCGTACTTCCAGCATTTCTTTTTCTCCTCCTATCGGCAGTCGCGTGTTTCTTTTTTGTAAAGGTCGAATTTGCCCTTAATTAAATTCTCTTCGAAGGGTGGATATATTCATCCCCCTTCTCTCAAGGACAAATCCAGTTGAATTTTCGCGTTATTATCGGACCTCGAACTTTACTCCACCCTCCTCCTTCCCATGCTCTCTTTTTTTTCTTTATTCTTTTTCTTTTTCTTCTTTTCATCCCAAATAAGACATTCCATTCGCGCCGTAGTCGAAAAAGAGGGTCGTGAGTGTTCCAATTATTATTAAAAAAAAAAGAAGAAGAAGAGGAAAAAGGAAGTAATGTGAAATATAAGATATGCTAAGAGGTTTATGCTTATTTATTTTCTATTTTCTTTTTGTCCTTATATTTATTAATTTATTTTTTATATACTTTGTGAATAAATAAGTAATTTATTATTATTATTATTATTACTATTATTATTACTATTATTATTACTATTATATTATGCATACAGTTAGTCGCAGAAATATTTGCAGCTTTTCTTTTAATTTTAGATATAATTAATTTAATTTGCATTTAATGTAATATTATATTTCGATTTTTTAACAACATAACCAATCGTTTAAAAAATATTATTAGTTGCAAACTAGGGAGTATTATAATACTTAAAAAAATAATTATTACGTGTGTTTATTATATCTTGGATAAATACGATTTATCATCTATCTCGAATTATATTTTTTACTTAAAAATAAAATATTCTTTATTTGCAATAAGAATTATATCAATTTGAATGTTAAATAATCCCAAAAAATGGGTTTTCCTGTTTAATAATTCTACAATTCTGTATTACAAGCATATATCAATTATTTTAAATTGACAGAGTGTGTAGGGGTAGGTACGAATATTAGGGGACGAAACTGCGACTCAGCATAAAGAATATTTTTTGTTCACTATGTACGTGTCTGTATTTAAAATTTAAACAGAGAGGTTCTCATAGTTTCCATCACATCACATCCCCTAACTTCGTAGATACATAGAACACTAGTTTAAGATTTATAATAAATTTGTCCCGCTTTTTTCCCCCTTCCCCATTATAAAAAAAAAGTAAGTAAGTAAGTAAATCGCATCGAAGTAATCTGAGTGTGACGAGCTTTGCCTTTTTTTCTGTATAGTAGCATATTTTTTTTTTTTACCCCCCATTATTTTTTTGAATGAACCTCGCTCATTTTCTGAAATAAGCTCTTGCAAGGGATAGTTAGAGAACAGGGGGGGGGGTTGAAGGGGGTTTTGGCCGCATAAGAAGAAGAAAAGTTTATAAAGGGATTAAACTTCGTTATAACTCGTGCCTTTCTGAATTTTTTTTTGTCTTCTTCTTCTTCCTCAGCTACACAACCACCAACTTGTCGGATACACATTTTTCCTTTCCCCATGGTGCTAGGTTAATAATAACAAGACGACTTTCATTATTACCGCATGTTTAACTAACCGACCGGTCGACTAACGAGATTAGAAGACGGGGGCCAACTATGGGGTATAGCGAAAATTATGACCATGTTTTTTTAGTAAACTTTTTTTATATTTTCTCTTTCTCTCCCTCTCTTAGTGTATTCGTGTTTTATAAAAACAAAAAAAATTTTTTTTCCATCTATTCGGGAGCTCACGAGGATTAACGAACGTGATTAATTACGTGATACCAAATGAAACGATCATTTTTTTTTTTTTTTTTAATATTCTAAATACATTTCATGCCAAACTGATTTACATGTACATATGAATGATATTATTTTATTGCAACATTGTGTTTATCGATGATAATGAAAAATAAGTTTTGCAAATGTCATTTTTACAATCAAACATATTTTATTTTATTATATAATTTTGGATTATGTATATTTTTTTTTTATTTTTTTTTTATTTTTTTTTTTTTTTATTGTCGTTAACGAATGAATTTATCAGCCGTGGGGTTATTAGATGGGTTAAAATATAAAAAAAAATATCGTTTATATCGACTCACGTAATACATTTGCATCATTTTGATTTGCTTAGTGATTATGAGAAGAATTAGCATATAAAAGTATTATATAGCAGTACCGGTCGTGGAGAACAAGTTCTCCGAAAAAGAATTTCGCAGTCCTCGGGATTATCATCGTGTGCCTTACATTATTCAGTTGGTAGAAGAAACGTCCTTCACACGTTGACCCAAACTCCACTTGCGTATCTTTCATCTTTTATTTTGTACTAGGTAGAAAGAAAGAAAGAAAGAAAGAAAGAAAGAAAGACATACACAAGATTACACGTGCGCGTGTACATCGACGAATGCGTAATAAACTGTTTGCCAAATTTATGCAAATTCATAGATCGTAGAAGCCTGGTAGAGGAAACGACGACAAACACGCCTTCTTCTTCGCATGTCATTAACATTCATGAATTGAAAGCTACTCGTAATCACTTCTCTTTCTCTCTCTCTCTTCCTATTCTCTTCTTTATTCTTTGTCTTGTTTCATACTTTGACGATCATTTTTGCGCCTTTTTTTTCGTAACCAAGCCACGCTTTTTTTTTGGTCATGTTATAAGAGGTTTCCTGACTGGTTGAATGTTTATTTGACTTTGTCTTAACTTGACAAAGTAGCAATGTATTTAATAAAAAAATCATTGAAGAAAAAAATGAAAAAAAAATTAATAAATACAAAGAAAACAATTTCTCGGTTAATAGAAATAAATTGACAAAGTTGATAAATATCGAGTGGTTTTATCATTGAATTTACTTTAGTTCGATTGAATGAAAAAGTGAGGAAGAGAAAGAGAGAGAGAGAGATAGAGATAGAGAGAGAAACTTTGTTGAGATTGAATGAATAAAATAGATTTCATTTTATATATCGTCGTTGTGTCAGAGTTTACGTTAGAGTTTACAGAGTTTATTTATACCTTTTTTCCTCGTGTAAGAAATATATATGAATTTCCTTTCTCTCTTGTTTCTTAAGTTTTTATCTCGTAATTTCGAAAAGACAAGTGTGTTGTACACTACAGATCAAAATTTTGTAATCCCAGAAGAGGAATCATAATCAAAATTAAATAATACACATAATGGAGTTTATTAAATATTTGATAATAATCGAATAACGACAGATCATTGTTTGCTTAATCATCGAACGTTGTATTCGATTTGTACGTAAATCGGCAGTAAAGTTTTTTTTAAACTGTTATCCTGTATATATGGTGTATTTACACATATTATTATAGAAAAACAAGAAAGTATAGAAGTAGAACTATGAGAGAGGAAGGAAGGAAGGAAGGAAAGAAAAGGAGAGCTTAGTAATTTGGAAAGTGTACAATGAGTATGAAATGGTAGGAGAATACTATGGGGGTGGTAGCCCTTCTCGAGGTTAATTAGCGTAGCCCGGTAGTGGCGTCCAGACTGTGTTTGTCGATGGACCATTTTCACGGGTACTCAGTTACGGAATGGTTATTTTCGTTAAAAATATCAACCCCTACGGCAAGTCTAGTTACATTAAACTCGTTCAACAACGTGCATTGCCCATTTCAAAAGACATATATATATATATATATATATATATATATATATATTCGTTCGTATACAAGGGGTCATGTTGTCGAAGTTCCCATCGAATGACCGTAATTAAAGAAAATTACGTCTCGCCTTTTGCCGAACACATTTCCGATAAGGTACGCACACCATTTGTGTACCACCCCCTCGGTCCTTCCGTTATCGATTGAACCGCGACAAGAAAATATTTATCGTTCGTCATTAATCACGCTTTTCTATCTCTTTTTCTCTTTCAACTGACTCTAATTTCACAACGAATTTTCATTAACGTTCCGTCTGTGACATAGAAAAGACATCTGTCGGGGTAAACGTAATTGTATCGAATGGTACGTTTTCCAAAAATTTCCTAAAATATTCCTGGGTCGAATTTCAATTTCATGGATAAACGAATAAAATACGCTTGTTAATATTTATGTTAATTTATTGAAATTCTTTCCATGCGAATCTGTAATGAACTTATTGAAGAAACTGATGAAGCTGAAAGGAAGAAAGAAATACTTGATAAATTCACCTATAGTTTTTTTCTTTTTGATATATATATACTTAGTTGTTAAAATAAAAACATACGTTAATAATTATTATCCTTTTTATATCACTTATATATTTTTTATCTCCTGTATAACGTAGCCATTTAAGCTAGAGTATACGAAAAACACGAAGGTACGTCTAAACTCTTTCGTGAATGTTCGTAAATGCTCGTCGATTAAATCTCTTACTGATTTGAGAATCGTAGAAAAATAAGAATCTTTATTTACTCGATCCACCCGTTATCTTTTCTCTATCTTACTTTCTTATTATCTGCTTTCAACAACTTTTGCAACTTTGTTTACGTACGTCTTTCTAAAATGTCTACAATATTTCTTTTTCTCCATGTATTTTTAATTTCCTGACTCTTGTCGATTATCTCTAATCGTCTTTCAACATTTAAAAAATAATGTTGCGTAAAAGTACAAGAACCCTTTCGGGAGGGGGGGGATTTCAAGGCCACGCGTGTACAGGCGCCGGTTTATATATATATGTATCACGTATGTTGGTATGAATTATTGCAAGCCCAAGGGTTGTTTACTGCTAATTGCTTTGTTAACCTCGTATTTACCTCTCCCGAGATGCTAGTTTGCTCACTTTATGCTATCTTTATCTTTCTCTCTCTTTCTCTCTCTCTCTCTCTCTCTCTCTCTCTCTTTCCATATGTTTCCACGCACATTTGATAAAGATGATTGTTGTTTTGATTATTCGATGCACGAGCCTCGTTGTTATTTCTTTGCTCTGTTGATTTAGATATTCTGTCGTATTTCTAATTATAAAAAGAGAGAGAACAACGATAACAAGATATTTATTTTATATTTCTTTTTAACGATAATAACATTGTTGTTTATCATTTTGATATTTGTTAACGAATAATCAGTCTTTATTTAATTTTATCTATCGTTTTCGATTTACAATCACTGGCTGCACGTGACTTACACACACACACACACACACACACACATATATATATATATATATATATATATATATAT
>NW_015148990.1:2018790-2045724 GCF_001465965.1 Polistes dominula | reverse complement strand
TATATATATATATATATATATATATACACAGAGTTGTAAATACGTTATTTTGGCAAATAACGAATTGGTATTTTTTTCTTCTTTTTTTTTTTTTCTTTTATATAAAAGATAAGACAAAAAGTTAAGCGATAAGAAATTTATATCTCGTGAGACGTTGATTTATTTAAACCAAAAAGCCAAATAAAAAAAATAAAAAATAAAAAAGTCACCAGTTGTTGGGATTGAAAGTTTCGTAATAAAAAAAAAAAAAAAAGATATTTTCGATTTTCGTTCGAAAACACATATTCTCCCCGTAGAAATTCGAGATTTATCGGTTTGGATTATTGAACAAATCTACTACGTTCGGTTAGAGATTAATGGGGATAAGAGCTTCTTTCAAGGTTTTCGATACACAATACACGTATACTTGCCTTGTCGCACGACTTTTACGATTTATACAAAAAGAAAAAGTATAGGGAAAGGGAGAGAGAGAGAGAGAGAGAGAGAGAGAGAGAGAGAGAGAAAGAGAAAGAGCATTGGCGATAATGAAAAAAAGATAAGCGTCAAGGTAAAACACACCATACACACGTGTCGACAAACCCAATAGGCACAGCACAACAACAACAATCACCCTATCGTGATTTGGGGAAAACTTTATTTGCCGAGAGTCTTGTATTTTCTTTAATCGAATTTCCATTGGTCTAGGGTGAAATATAATACGTTAAACTAAAAATGAACTACTCAGAAAAGTATAGATAATAAATTAAAATAAACAAGTATATATACACATTCATTTATCAATCATCTTCAATATCTAATCAAAATCATCATATATGTAAACTTTTTCATCACTTCAATAAATCAGTAAATTTTCGTGTTACAAAATCTTAACGATTTTAAATATATTAGTAATTAATTGCTTTTTAGAATGAAATGATTGTGCAAAAATAACTAATTGCGGTAACTAACTCGATTTTGGGGGGGGGGGAATGGAGAGAGTTAGAACACTTTCAAAATGAACAGTTCCATATAACGTAACATTACGAAAAAGATTTATTTTTTCTTTCACAAAAAGTAATATTTTATTAATTTCATTTCAATTCTTCCTTTTCCCTTTTTTTTTCGTTAGCAAAATATATCACAAAAGGAAGGAAATTGTTGCTTCCGTTATTCAGACACTTTAGCGTGACTCGAATAACTTGGTGCGAAGGGTTAATTAATCCTTAACGAAGGTATCACTGGAGGTCTGGTTGGTGGTGGTTGGTGATAATCGTGCAATAGATCGCACGATAAGATAACGAGATTGCTTATTATCTGCTAACTACTTCCATAGAGAGTGCACTAGCCTCTCTCTCTCTCTCTCTCTCTCTCTCTCTCTCTTGAATGTTTGTTTACATCGTACAAGAATATATATATAACTTATATAGATTATATCAGATTTATTTCACGAAATAGATAAAAAAAAATTTATTGTCGAGTTTAATATCGAATGATCGATAGTCGAAGAGAGAATGAGAGAAGAGTGAAGTGGGGGCAGATGATGTTCGTGTTTCTAAGGCTTACTTAGTGTTGTTCTGGCTTAATTAACGAACCTAGTCATCGTTTCTTATGTTACGAACGGTCTTTATTAGCATACAATTAAAGCCAAGGTGTACATACAGGCAAATAAATTTTTGCCTTACGATGCAATACACGCATAAACGAATGAACGAACGAACAACGTGACGTATACCAAATTTTTATCTTCTCCCCCTTCTTTCTTTCTTTCTTCGTCCATTGCGTGTCGCATACTTAAAACTTTTATTAATAGTAGTGGTAAAAACCTGCTGGAAGAACCGGTCTCACTCACTCTCCCCCTGATTCCTTTCGATAGAACGACTTTCTTACTACGTTAGAAGCGTCATTTTGAGACGTAGAAAAAGATTTCTTTCTTTTTTTGTTTTTTTTTCTCTCTCTTCCTTTACGCGCGACCCTTCTTTTTAACCTCTTCGTCTCGTCTCTTTTTCCTCTTCTTCTTTCTATACGCATTTAATTTATCTCCGTGTTTGAGAAAATTTTCGTAGCAACAATTAAGAGTTGTTTTTATAAGCCAAAGCGGATTGACTGTATTTTTGGTTTTTTTTGTTTGAAATTTTTATCATCAAAGTAATTGATTAACGGTTAATCTTTTGAAACAAAATTTGTAACGATCAGGCTCGAGACCATTAATAAGCTATTATATAAAGCTTTTATGTTAATTTTTCTTATCAAAATAATACTACGAAAGAAAATATCAAATGTTTGAGATATAATGCATTCTATGTTAAGCAATAAGATTTAATTGGAGACAATTTTTAAGCTACCGGTCTATAAACATTCATAATTAATTATACGACAAGCATTTGCTTGCTATTAATTATATAACAAGATGTGATAATGTGTTACTAATGATAATAGTAATAAATTAAATAAGTCCTAGTGTGGCAATTGGAGGAAAAATTTGTATTAAACTAAATATAATAAAATGAATTTTTGTCTTATAAATTAACGATAAATGCTAGTAGTAATATTTTCTTCGTGCTATAAAAAGCATAATACATATTTTGCTAATCATTATATTGGTATTCAAGTTTATTATCAGTTAAACCCATGAAAGATATTTTGACGTTTTTTTTTTTGCAAAATTCACAATCAAATAGAGGTCTTGACATTTAAACGAAAAAATAATCATTCCTTCCTTTCTTGTTTTTTTTTATTTTATTTTTTTTTTCTTTCATTCCCTTTCTATCCGTCTTTTTTTCTTCGGTTTTATCGCATGCAATCGTATGCGGCAGCTGCTAACGTTCCTTGGTTGTTGGTGGCTTCCTTAGAAGGATCCTCACGTCTCTCGTAAGTAATTCGTGAAGCGAATCGAGGAATCCCATCCGCGTCGTTCAAGGACACATGGGGAGATGTCAAAGGCGGAACCATCTTCGAGAGGGTCGTCCTGTCCCTCCTCCTTCTCTTCCTTTCTCTTTAACACGTTCGCTGTTCTTTGATGTTACTATGCGTATATGGGGGAATGGTGGATAAGATGATTTCGATTAGATATTCAAGATGATTGGTAAATGGATGTGTGTATAATATCTCTATGATTGAAAAGAGGGAGAAGGTATTTCCTTAAATATCAACCACGTAATATACAATAGATATTGTTCAACATTAGATGTTGAAAATGCTCACGAAATTGCAGATTTATTGGATGCTTCGATTCTTTAATTTTATAATACACGTGCTGCATGGTGTACACTCCTGGCAGATAGTTTAGATGCATCGATTGCATTTGTATATTACTATGCTCATATGTACCAACAACTATCCAAAGTTGAGAGAAAATTTAGAAGATTTTTATATTAAATTATATTATATTATATTAATTATATTATTATAAATTTAGAAGATTTTTATATTANAAATTTAGAAGATTTTTATATTAAATTATATTATATTATATTAATTATATTATTATAAATTTAGAAGATTTTTATATTATAAATGGTCTTCAATTTTGTACAAGTAAGACAGACGTGTTTATCCTACATATTTAATTTTTAATTTTCTTTTTTTGAAATGCATATAAAAAACAAGAATAAAAAGAAAACATTTGAAAAACATAATTTTCTATAATTTCAAAGTAATTCTTCTGAGACGATTACCATCGATACAGAAAAAAAAAGAAACAAAGCATATATTTAAACGTTGAAATTATATAAGAAATTAAAAAAAGAAACTAGTTAATATCGAAGTAAAATGAAAAATGTAAGTTTAATGAAATCCACGGTCGTTTCTTTAATGCCGGTGCATCTCTTGCACCTGTCTCCAACGTTTTATGTATAGGTGTGCCCTAAGAAAAACACGACATGGGTGTATAACATTTAATTGGCTTTTTCCATTGCTGGTGGAAATAAAAGTTTGTCCCTGTCGTTTCATGGAAAAGTCTCCACGTGTATCATCATCATCATCATCATCATCATCATCATCATATTTTCTTCCGCGTTTGTATAAGAAAAATACGCGTGTGTGTGTTTCGACAACAAGTTATTCTTTAGGAAAAATGCGTTGATATTATTTACAGGTTTCTATCTCATCTTCCGTTAAACGAGACTTATACGCGGTTATTGACATGTGTTTGTGCAAAAAGAAAAACAATAGTTTCCTCGATGAGAATCGTAGACAAAAATATCGACATTTTCTTTATCAAGTAAACAAATTTAATAATGTAATAAAAGATGAGTTCGCGTTCAAAGTTAACGTATTACTGTTCTGTCGATATACTGTTGTTGAATACACACATATATATATATTTCTCTCTCATAATTCGCTTATATCATCGAAGACAGTTAACGCGAGTCGTGATTCCACGAATTGCTTCTACGATTCACCGTAATCGACTTAGCCAATAGTAAACTGTGTATACGTTTTGCTAGACAGACATCTTCATTTTTCTTTCGACTGGCTTGGTCGTTGGCCTTCCAACGTAGATAATCGTTATCGCCGTGGTGTGAAATAGAAATAGATGGGATAATAGACTGAACGAAAGAGAAAGAAAGAAAGAAAGAAAGAGAGTAAGTAAGTTAAACGGTGCATCACATACTTAACCCTTTGCTTTGCAGTCTGTCGTCCAGTCTGCTGCATGCAATACCCTTGTCTAGCCTTTTAATCTCGTTCGTAGTACAGTTAGACGTTTTACAGTTGAATCGTTACTTCATAATTTCGTTTATAACAATTTTTTCTACGATATATATATATATATATATATATTTTTATCTCAACTAAATTATGACATTAATTGTCTTTTACGCTTTATACTAGCGTATAAAATATTAAAATGAAGAAAAACCTTGTTAAGACAACAACCAACAATAACAACAACAAAAACAACACCAATCGATATACATACTTAGTCATCGTGATAGATAAAAATAAATACTCATCATAGTATTAACTATCTTAGCTCTTTAGAAGATAGAATTGATCGTTAGTGCAAGTGTACCAAAGTAAAAAAGATGATCGGACTAGCAAGATCAAAGTCGTCGTTCTATCTTACCTCCTCCTATTTCTTCTCCTCCTTCTTTTTCTCCTTCTTCTTCTTTCTACTTCCTCTCTTCTCTTTAACTCGTCTCTCTTACAAAGATCGCGCAAACAAATGCGACAGTGACGGCGAGCACCTGCGCATACATACGCGAGAAGCGTATTAATAGATAACAAATGTCTTGTTTGCGGGTTCCTTCTCCACCTCCTTCTCCTCCTTCTACTCCTCCTACTCCTCCTTCGTATCTACCTACCTCTACGTGCTTCATAGAAATGAGAAAAAGGTAGATGATGGATAAAGAAATGAAGAAAGGGAAAGGTGGGGGTTGGTGTGGAAACAAGGTGTGATATTCCAAAGGTAGTTTATTTCGTTTAAATAAGAATACTGAGGAACAAAGCTGACACCATAAAGATATATATACATATATGTTTGGTGTTTGTTGGATAGTTTGATGATTGGATGATTGAATGGATGGATAGATGGTTGGTTTGTTGGTTGGTGGGTTGGTTGGTTGGTTGGTTGGGTTGGTTGGTCGATTGGTCGATTGGTCGATTGGTCGATTGGTCGATTGGTCGATTGGTCGATTGGTCGAGTGGCCGGCGTTATTAGCGATGTTTTTGCTCAAGGCATTTTTGCGCAGTTAGTCGATAAAGCTTGTGACTCAGATGCCCTTCCGTTTCAGGTCTCAATGACAATCCCAATAGCACCTACACGTAGAGTGAACGAGTTCGCGAATGAGTGAGTGAGAGATAACGAACGAGCATACGAGAAGAAACAGAAAGAAAGAGAAAGAGAGAGAGAGAGAGAGAGAGAGAGAGAGAGAGATCGGTGAATAGCGCACGCGTGTTTTTCTCTCTGTCTCTCTCTCTCTCTCTGTTTCTCTCTCTGTTTCTCTCTTTCTTTGATGCTCTCTGATTCTCTCTGATTCTCTTGGATGCTTTGGGCGTGCCACAACCTAGCGGACAGCGCATCGATTTCGCGCGAGCACTCGTGCAAGAAATCACGCGTGCAGAAACCGAGATAGTCACGAGTTTTGTATATTATGATGTTGCTCGGTTATTATTCCTAATTCATGTCTATTTCTCGTATAGTTGTTATTTCAAGTATTATGACTCACTAAAAAAAAAGAGTATCTTTTAATTCCTTACGTTTATTTATCTTAATAATTGTTTATTTTCTTATCTTATATATATATAGTACCTATATATTATTTTTTATTCTAATTATATATTATTATAGTTAATATAATTATATATTATATTATAATTAGAATAACAATAGTTTATTCTATATATATAAACACACACGAGTTAGTGATGTTAATTTGTTCATTTGATCAAATGAAATTTACAGTTTTTAGAGTTCATATCGCACGTGTTCAACTCGTTGAAATTTAATGATATAATACGTCCTTCGAAGTTCTTCCTTTGTCAGAGTACGCAAATTAATACGCGAGTTAAATGAGATAGAAAAAGGAAGGAAGGAAAGGCAAAATATTTTTCTTTTTTCTCTCTCTGTATGTCTGTACCTCTCTCTCTCTCTCTCTTTCTTTCTTTCTTTCCAGAGAGAAGGGGAAGCAGTTTAAAAAAGTCACTACAAGGTCAGATAAAAATGTTCTCCCGCTAGGAGGAACAGCCAAGTCGAATACTGCTTAGGTTATAATCTTGCGATTATTTTGTACGTGTATCCCTCCTAGCTACATCGTATTTTTTTCTTTTATGTTCGTTTGCTTCGTGATAACAATGTTGCGTTGTTACGCCTATATACACACACACACCTACACATAGACATACGTAACACGTGTACACGGTATCATTGATAATAGGAACTCTGATGCTAATTGGACCGCGAAGTATGACGACGATTTTTCGCTCACGACGAACATGTTGAAAATTTACTATTCGTGATTTTAATTGTTTTCAATTTAAACGGATGTTATTTATCATTATGCACTTTTAATTTTTTATGTATTATATTATATAATATTATATATATACACATAACATACGCTACGATACTAAACTTAGAAAATGTAAACAAGATACGATGATTTGTCGAATATTATTTTTCTTATATTTTTCATCGAGTAGATTTTTTTTTCTTCTATCTCTCTCTCTTTCTCTCTCTCTTTCTCTCTCTCTCTCTCTTTCTCCTCTTTCAGCTTATCGCATACGTTCTAAGAAACAAACGTGTTTCTTTCGAGTTATTTTTCGTAGGAGGTAAACACACGCGATATGATGTTCTCTCCTCTCCCCTCCCCCTCTTACAATAGTTCAATCCAAATACTGTGGTTAACATAAATATCGATTCGTATCTGTCGTCTTCTCTGTCTTTCTCGTGACGGTGTTGTGTTGTGTTGTGTTGTATTACGTAATTCTTTACGAAGAGTATTAGTCATACTAAAAACAATAAGTCCCAATGTGATGCAATACACCGTGTTCTTTTCTAACGTGCTTGTGAATGTCGAGATTAGAAACTGTGCAAAAGCCCAGGAGAATTTGTCAGTTGACGATGATGATGATGGGATACCACGCGTGTGATTCATAAAACATGTTACGAGTTATTTTCTTTTGACTTATATTTTTATTTTATTTTTCGATCAAAGGATTATCTTTTCGACCTTGACTCGACGTTGGCTGATGTGTTGTGTTTTTTATTTTTTCTTTTTTTTTTCTTGGTCTTTTTTTTAAACCATGAATTAACGTTTTAATTATTTTGTTTACTATTTTACGTTTACTCTTGACCAACTGTAAAGTTTGTTAAACTATATTTTATTTCAATGTTGATAATTTGTATCGATAATAGATATTAATATTTTACAGGTTTTTAACTTGTCTTTTATCAAAACCATTATCTGTTATACTATCATTAAAATTTTTATTTACACTTACACGCACGTACACGTGTATAGTACGCGTAGTATGCATGCCATATGTGCAGATAATTCGTACAAGTCATTTCGTCCGAGAGGGACAGGAAACGAAATATACGTAAATAAGTTATCGTAAACACGAGAGCGCCAGCTATTAAAAGTTATTTTTAAAACGTTCATTATCGTTGTCTGTGTGTGTGTTCGTGCATGCCGCGATTCGTTAATTAGTTGCGACGTAATCCGTTGCCCGTATTTGTTTCCTCCGCCTATCACCTAACGTGAGTCATGATCGTTCACTTTGTTTTTTTTTTTTTTTTTTCATTTATTTTTTTTCTTTCTTTTTCTTTTTACAGTTAGAAACACGGAGTTGAAAAAATATATTATAATAATATTTGTTGATCGTTAAACTATCGAACTGTGGGGGGGGGGAGTTTCTTCTTCGTATTTTAATTCAAAAGTTATATTATAAGATTTTTTAACCCTTTGAATGTGCTATGGACGCATATATGCGTTTGGTAAAAATTACTAACCTTATCATTCAAAGCATATACGTGTTTGTTAATATTAATGTAAAATAATTTAATATTTATATTAGTCAATTAAATTATATTCAGAAACTAAAACTTCAATTATTAAATATAATTTATTATTAGAATCTGGTTAATGATAAATTATTCTTCCTACAAAACATTTTAGGTAAAAGTATAAGTATTCAACACTCAAAGGGTTAAATAAGTAGTTAATTTAATATTGCTATAGATTACGATAAAATTAGGTTAATTCTCGGCGTTTGTCTAAAAAATAATACATTGATCGAATAAATTATGATCAAATGTTAGATTTATTTATTATTATTTTTTTTTAAATTACGTTAGTTTAAAACTATCAAGAAAAATACGTAGAAACTTCCTCCTTCTTCCTAATTAATATTACAATTTTTTTTTTAACGAAAATTGAAATTATTTATTTAAAACTATACTGTGTGTCTATTCGTACGTTCATCGAGAAGAAGAAGAAGAAGATCCATTAGTAAAGCAGCCATGTGGAATCATTGTAAAGCGGCCCATTTCTGGTAATAATATCGTTAGTTTTTATTAAAAGAGAGAAAGAGAGAGAGAGAGAGAGAAGAAAAAAAGTCATAAACTCAGGAGAAGTCATCTTCGTTAAACTCACGTTTTCATTCTTTCTCGTTTAAACAGTATGAACATCGTCGAGGACGATGATTATTATTGGCCGAGTTATTCGTCCGATTAACACCAAAATTGCACACCGCCTACGAGAAGTGAAGTGAGAATTAAAGAGAAGAGATATTTAATGTTACGTAAAATATATAGAAGAAGAAGAAAAAGAAAAACAACATTATTCCTCTCATAAAAGAATAATCATTCGATCTCGATAATGTTCTTGGAGGGATCGGTTTAGTGTTATCTTCGCACGATTATTATCATAACGATTAGGTCAACTGTTTTCTTCCCCACTTGTTTGGGATACCACTAACGTAGAGATTTTTTCCAATTGATTTCCGATAAGTTATCATAAATACCCACAGGGTAGAGGAATGAGGGGTTGGCTCATTTATTACGAATTATCATGTGTTTTTGTTCATCGATAACGAGTGCTTTTATAAATAGAAATAGATTATTGATATTAATAGTCGAGAAATTATGTAAAAATGATTATGAACAAAACAAAATGAGTTCTCCAATTACATTCGATCGCATAGCATAACACAAGCAAGACCCCTCCCCCCTTCTTCTAAACTCGTGTGTTTTTCATTTTGTTTTCCTTCAATTGCTGCTAGGAGGGGAGGCCACATTGATGGCGGGGTGTGGTGAGAAAAGAGGAGGGGGGGATGGGGGAGGGGACGAACGCGTAATATTTTCGTGACCCTTGCTTGACATTGCCAAAAATAACCGATACGGGCGACGATAGGACGATTTCATTCGAGTGGAGGCCAAGGTTAAGGTCGAGTTGTTTCTATCTCTCTCTTTCTCACTCTCGTTCTTCCTCTTCCTCTTCCTCTTCCTCCCCCCTTCTCCTCTTTTTCAACTATATCGCCGTTCTCTGCTATATTGTCTCTCAGTTTCTACTACGTCTGCTGCTGCTGCTGTTGCTTGTCTCTACTTGCATTTGACTGTTTGCACTGTTTGTTTGCTCGCTTGTCTCGTTTTCCGATGACACAATTTGCGTCATTCAATCAATAAAACGGTTTTTTTCTTTTTTTTTTTTAAACTTTACGATTGTTTTTTCACTTTTTTTATTCCATAATTTACTACGTATTTTCTTTTTTTTTTATTTTTATTTTTTGAAATCCGTTTATCAATTTTATCGAAAATTCACGTAATCATCATCGAGCGCGAGTTGTTGTTTGTTACAGTTTTTTTGTTTTGTTTTTCTTTTAGTCGAGTATTTTTGATTTAACATTTAACCTTACCACGCATGTTTATGGATACCTACTTTGTAACATATCGTATAACTGGGTTTTAACGTCGAGTTTTAACAATCTGGCCATTTTTTTGTTTTCAATTAATTCCGATTTTTATTTAAAAACGTAATTAAAATACGTTGAATAGTTCGTTGTGTTTAATCGCAATTAACTTCATCGATATTTAAATTGTATTCGTGAACTGATATTAACGATTGGAATTTGGACAGGAGGTAGAAGAATGGTATCTAAAAGAAAGAGAAGGTTTATGTTACCTACTACAAAATTGTAATAATAATTTGATACATTCCTTTTCTTTTACAGACACATCTATATATATATATATATATTCGATTTAAAAAAAAATGTATAATATAAATAAATGATTCCGATTTAAATTCATATATCTCGTAATATTTATAATAAATAATATATATTTATGTTGAATTAAAAAACAACAAAGTTTTGCTTTGATATGCTTTCAAATAATAATTTATCCGAGAGCATGGCATCTAAAAAAAACGAGGAGAGAATGAAAGAGAGAGAGAGAGAGAGAGAGAGAGAGAGAGAGAGAGAGAGAGAGAGAAAGAGAGATACTTTTACATAAATACGTTCTTATTCGTTTCAAAAAAGCTCGTTTCAAATAAAACGATTCCTTCTTACATCATCATCATCATAGCTCCTCGTAATTCTCGTTCTTTCACGTTGGAAAAAGAAACACACACATTTTATATATATATATCGTCGAGAGTCGATATTTTTAAAATTCATTTTTTTTTTTTTTTTTTCAAGCAAGTCCGGAAATCTGAAATAAAGAAGAGAGTACATACGTATAGCTTGAAAAGCTCCTAAGCTATAGCTCAGCACTCGTCCGTATCCTCGAGTAAATTTGTATACGTAAAAAATATATACCAATACATTTACCATATAAATGCGTGTATATATGTATATATATGTCTTTCGTTGTGTAGTAGTACGTATGTGTACGTATCTTACTAGTACAAACATATGCGTATGAGTTTTATCGCCCGTTTCTTTTGCCGCTTCCTTCTCGAGGGTTATCAAGGGATAGGAAAGAAGGGTGCGGAATTATTATGATTCACGAGAAATTCACTGTGTCCTCCTCCATCCCTCCCTCGCATCCCCTCAACCTTCTTCCTTCCTTTATACAAGCTTTTCCTGTGCAAGCCTTTCTTCAAATGGAATGTTTAGTTTCTCTCTTATTCTCTCTTTTCTTTAATCCATGTTTCTTTATTTCATTTTTACTCTATTCGTTAAATAATGAATTTGAAAAAAAAATCATGTCTTATTATTTAAATAATTAAGTAATCAATTTTTAATTAAAAATGATATTGAAAGGAGGAAATATTTTCAAACGGTAGACACACATACACACAGGTCTTTACAAAAGTCATTGATATATGTATTTGTTGACTGATTAATTGTTTTTCTAATACCTGTAATGATCAAAGTCGTAATAACCATGAATGTTGTTCATTTCAGGCAAAGCTGCGGTGCCAATGGCATCTTTTCTCGTCGTTTGGACTTCAGCGCATTTAACAGCTTACCCAGGACCAAATTGAACTCCTATCATATTAAGGTAAGAAATTTAAAACTACTAATTTAATACATCTAACGACACTATATTATAATATATTATATTATAATATGATAAGTATAATTCTATTCTTACAATGAATGGTCAAATGACCGTTTAAAAAAAAAAACATGTTTTAATATATAATAAGATTTTAGCTCATTGGATTAGGAAGAACATATTTTCTTTTATTTAGAAATAAATAATTTATATGTTAATGT
This sequence comes from Polistes dominula, assembly GCF_001465965.1. The sequence goes on along the minus strand of NW_015148990.1, from coordinate 2,033,580 downwards.
TTTTGGTCAGTATATGAACTACATTACCATTACATTTGACCTCACGTTGATAGGTTTTTAGCGTCAACAAAATGACCATATTCAACTGAACGATAAATTTACGTAGGTTTGTTTCCCTAATTTATCTAAATGATATCAATCGTATGGATTCATTGGTTAACCTAATACCGTTTAATATAACAAAATAAATTTTCTAAAAATTGTTAAAACTTGTTGAACAAAGATATAGTTGATACCCAATGTTGTTTAATTATCACAACTATCATGCTATTCTAATTTATTTATCACTGATTGTTTCGCGTTAATAAATAAATAAATAAATAAATACAAATTCCTATATATAATAATGTACGAGAATAAAAATCGATTTGATAATTCGATCATTGCAAAAATAAGTTTTAATTATTGCAGTATTCGACTTTGATTCTGTTTACCATCAATACTTTTTATTCGTACGAACGTTCGAGATAACATAATTGAGATTAAAACCTAAAAAAAGAAAAAGAACGAAAAAGTTTAGCATTTAGAGTGTTACCAATTACTAAAGTTAGAATCAGAATAAATCATGCGAATATATCAGCACACCACCCGCATGAGGGTTCCTCCTCTTTTCTCTTTTTATTATCACCGATTAATCTCACGCGAAACCGATCGTTTTCTTGTTTTTTTTCTTTTTTTTCGCAAACAAGCATCGTTCCTCTTGTGCGCATCACGATCACGCCCTTCCGGAACGAATCCTTTCGCGCGTTGCGTCGTAACACTGTCGTCCTACCCCAAATACGAGGGAAAATCAATACCAACCCCCTTCGTCCGTCGTTGGGTGCTTTTACCCTGCACTTATTCTCGCATTTTCTGCACGTACGCATTTTGCTCTCCTACACACGCGCTTTAAATACTACTTCCTCGTTGAAATAATAACGTCATTATTTTCTTCCTTTTCTTTTTTTTTTTAATGCATTCTGGTTCCTTTTTTAATTTTTTTACATACGAATCATTCGACAATTTCTTTCGTTGTCAATAAAAATCGATCGATTTTTTCAATTAAAGAAAATAATAACAATAATAATAATAGTAAAAAGAAAACCAAAAGGGATAAATATTATTTTAATTATTTGACGTTTAATTCATTAAAATTAAAATTTCATAAATAACAAGCTTGCCATGATGAATATAAAAAATAAAATCGTCGATCCAGCGCGTACGTAAATTATGAATATTCGCAATAACGGAAAGGAAAAAAGGGGGGAAACAAAGTTTAAAAGAGAAATGATAAAAATGTACTGCGAGTACTTTTGAGGGCAGGGGTGGGGGTATATAATATGCGACGCGCATAAAACAAGTCATCGAATTATTCGTGCATCGGTGTCGGATGGTAGCATAGAGAGAGAGAGAGAGAGAGAGAGAGAGAGAGAGAGAGAAAGAGAGAGAGAGAGGGCTCGTAAAAGGGTTCGAATCTGGTTTTGACGATGGAGTAATATGGCAACGCAACTACGCATTTACGTTTTGAATAGGATCGATAAACGGAGTAGTAGGGGTAAAAGGAAGAGGAAAGGGAAGAGGGAGAGGAGGATATGACACACTCTTCAATTTCGTTATTGCGAATTCATCCTTTCTGTTGCATTCAAATGATTCATTCGTTCGTTGAAATTATATTGAAGAAAAATATAGATAAAAGTTCGTCATATTTATTATAACAATTGAGGAAAATGAAATGAGTTGATATGAGATGAGATAATATGAGATAATATGAAATGAGATGAGATGAGATGATATGAGATCAGATCAGATGAGATGAAATGATATGCGATTAAATGAGATGAGATGAGATTGTAGGACGAAGTATGTTCGAGTTCGACCTTGACATGGTCCTATATTTTGGGGTGTACGTCGTATATGTATGTTTGTGAGTACAAAGTGAAGGATGACTAGTAAAATAGTCGGCTCCCCTTACGAACTCGGCTAAGTGCCTGCGGCTTTCCGAACGAGCAACCATAATCGAGCCTTCGTTCTCTCTCTCCTCTCTCTCTCTCTCTCTCTCTTTCTCTCTCTCTACACTATTATATTTTAATCGAAAGGACTTGTGTTGCCACTGGTTCTCCGGGATTACATCAGCACGAGTAAAAAAAAATAAAGTTCGAAAGAGGGATAGGGGAGAGAGAGAGAGAGAGAGAGAGAGAGAGAGAGAAAGGACAGGACGTTGTGTCGAAAGGGTTAATTTAGTTTAAGGGGGTTGGGCTTCGACGAGTATACTTCGATAGTTAAACTACCATCAGCTCGTTGGTTACGATGCTAAACGGTTAAGTTATCATCCCTTTTTTCTTTTCTTTTCTTCTTCTTTTTCTACTTTTTACTTTATTTCTTTTCTTTTTTTTTGTTCTTCTCTTTTTATTTTTTCATTTGACATTTTCGTGTCCCTCGAGACAGAGACAGAGAAGAGAAAAAAAAAACGTGTAACATACGTATTACCGGTACAGGTCGTAAGAGAAATAAAAAAAAAGGTAAAGGGATCCTCGGATACTTTTCTTGTTACGTTCTACGTCAAAGAACGATCGTAAAATCGTAAAGTCTCTTTTCAAGGCGACCTTTAGATGTTTAGCTTTTCTAACATACAAAGAGACAGAACCTCTAGAGCATGTTGGTAGTTCAACGAGAACTTCGAATACGAAGAAAACGAGACGAAAGGAAAAAACGAGAGAAGGAGAAAGACAAAAAGGTGGAAAAATAAAGAAATGGAGAAAAAGGTGGTAGTAGGGTAGGGTGGGACGTGACCCTTTATGGTGCGTAGTACGAGAATTACACACAACAGTTTGTATGAACCAGAATACCACCGTAGCAGCAGCAGCAGCAGGCTAGTCCTTGTTCTTTCCTTCTTCTCAACCAATTTCTGTGTACCTTTTCTGACATGGGTTAAAGAAAAACTGCTGCTGTTCGTTTTGTGTACCAAGAACGAATGGAAATAAAAAGAGGGAAGATTAGGGGGGGGGTCATTGTGGTAGTTGTATGTATATTCGTTGTTGTTGTATTATACTTCATGTACGAGAGAAAGAAAAAGAAAAGAAAGTATTGTTCTGTAATTATTTTGATTAAAATTAACAAATAATGTTAGTTTACAGAAATACCGTTTATAGTTTAGAAATGTTTCGTCAAACTTCGATCATTCTTGTTTCTTGAAGTAACAATACTAACGTTTCTAAAACTTACTTGCTCAAAGTTATTAACCAGGAACACTTAAACACAATAGAACAATGTGCGTACGTGTCTAAGTAAACTAATCGCAACTTATATGAATACTTGTTTGCGTATATTCTTTTCCACAATAAGAAACACGTAGACGACGATTCATTCCAAGAGAACTAGTTTGTTTCTTACGATTTATACGACGAAACAAATTTTAAATCAAAATTCAATTTTCCATTATTATCTCGATTTAACGTATTGTTATTGAGAATATTTGAATAGTATATAAAAAGTCTATATAGTTCTAATAACATTAGGTTTTGCGACAATTAAATTTTTGTCTTTATTTTTAAAATTTTAACAAAGAAGAATAAATTATTTATTAATTTGTTAATTTTTATTGAATAAAATAAACTTCTAAAAAAAAATAAACCGACGTGAAATTTAGTTGCCAATGAATTATAGAATTCATATACACATGAAGAATATATTTTAAGGATATGAAAGATAGGGGAAATCATCGATTGGTGATTACTATTATGATGATGATTCGGAAACTAAGCAACGTATTCCCACAGGCTCAGGATATTACTGGTTGGTCCTTCCTCCCCCTTATAACAAGAGAGACAGAGATATATATATATATATATATATATATAGAAGAATGATATTTTCGATCGAACTAAAACCGGTCCGGGGATATTCCGGTTTCCAATTGCGTCGCATTTCGTTTCAAACTCGCAACCCTCTAACGACGTGACGAGAAAGAGACAGGGAGAGGGAGAGAGGGAAGAGAATGATCGTATGCGTAGTACAGAAAGGAGGAGAGAATAGGAGGAGTAGGAAGAGAGGAAGAGACCCTCAAACGTATCCCTTTTGCCGTAGCAATGTTGGCAGGGAACAACAACGAGACTCGGCCGGTGGCGGGTTTTAGTGAGGGGGGGTATGTATATGCGTCTCTCTAACCCTCTCTCTTGCTTCGAACAAGGGTGCCAGAGCCACCCACCCTTCTACGCGAATTGCAAAATGCAAGGTTTGCCTTTTGCTCGGTGAATACCGATATGCAGGCAACGAACAACCTACTACTACCATCACCAACGCTTTCTCTTCCCCTTACACCCCCATACTCACCCCCATATGTGCGTTTAGTTACGTCGCTTTTTAAAAGCCCGAGATTGTTGTGGCGTGAATTGGAAATCAGCGGATATTCTTTTTCTTTTCTCTTTCTCGTTCTTTTTTTTTTACTCTCTTTGATATATGTATCGTTTTTATATATATATTTTTTTAAGTGAAAACTTCTTTAAAGGGGGGGGGGTGATTTGAAAAAAGCGAACGAAAATCCATAGTAACGGCAATGAATCGATAACGGCTACGGTCATACAAACACATACATCTACAACACTTGGTAGTCAAGAAAATTAAATAAAAAAAATAAATACAAATTTATAAAAAACATTGTCACCTTTTTATCTCTCTTCCTTTCTTTATTTATTTTATTTTTATTTATAAAATCTGCTAAATAGATCATTAAATGGAATTGAGAAAATATATCGGTCAGGATGTAATGGATCGAATTTTGACGTTTATGGTCTATGGTATCGAGACGAAATAATAAATCGATATAGATGAAATAGAGAATATATATATATATATATACCTATAGGTGTTGTGTAGTAACGAAAACGGAAATGAAAAGGTGGTGGCGTGCCGCAAGGCGATAACTTCACACACGTTAGCACATCTTATAGAGATATATCGAATCTAGGAGTGGCTCGTTACCGGTCTCACGGCACCTCTTCAACGATTATATACCAGTTCATTTTGTTATTATATATGTGTAGTAATATGTACAAACCAAATGTATGTGTTACATTCTTACTGTATTTCATAGCTCGTTAAAGATCGATAAAAATCGATTTCTCTATATGTTAACGATTACTCAAGTCTCTTTTTTTTTTTTTTAATGAGCTTCGAATGTACACACACAAAAAAGAAATCTAATCATTCTGCTTTTCATCAATTTTTTATTTATCTATTTATTTTTTTTTTATCATCTATTTTTAAGTTATAAATATTACATTGATGTAAAATGTCGGAGGAAAAAACTTTATTGATTGTTATGATCGCTAAAACGAATCTTTTTTCTTCTCTTTTTTTTCTTTTGTTTTATTTTTTTATATAAATATACTTAAATATGCGGTAAATCTTCACGTTCGTTATCTGATTTAATAAATTTATTTTGTGATCATATTTGTGCATAAATCAAAGAAAATAATCGACCACAACGTGTGATGTTTTACAACGATTTCGTTTTTTTACGACTAATAATAAATAAACAACAACTCATGTTATTATTAAGTACCTTTTCTTTTAATGAAGAGAATTCTCACTTGGTTTTACTCCTTAGGGGGGGGGGTAAGGTATTTAAAATTTTTTTTTGCATTTTTTTTTGCATTTTTTTAAATGAATGTATAACATCTCAAGAATATTGTGTCCAAATTTTAAGTCGATCGGAGAAAAATTGACAAAGTTATGAGCATTTGAACGAGCGCTCCTCTAGACCGTTTTTTTTATACCTGCTGGTCAGCGGCCGGCAGCTGCTCTACACAGCTCTTCCTACTGATGTTTTACAAGCCATGAAACCCATTTATGAAGATTTGAGCAAGGATGAACTTCTGCAGCGTTGTCTGGGTGGTTTCACCCAGAACAACAAACAACGAAAGTTTGAACCAACTTATTTGGAAGATTTCTCCTAAGTCAGTCAGTGGCACCTCTACGGTTGTTGAAATTGCAGCTAATATAGCTGCATGCACTTTTAATGAAGGTTCTTTTGCTTTATTGGCATTTATGCAAGAGATGCACATCGGAACATGGCCAAGTTCTCACGAATGGGTGCGACAAGTTGATGAGTTGCGAATTTACAAGAGCAGAGCAGCAAGCGCCGCACGACAGTAAAGCAGAAAGAGTTTTGCGTAGACAAAGACAAAAAGATGCTTCAAACCTTCTGGATGAAAGCTTTTTACTCTATGGACCTGGCATTGATGACTCTGTGGGATTATAACGCAATTATCGAGATTTATTATGTATTTTTTGATGTGAAAAACTTTAAACCGTTTTTCTGAAACTTGTCATTTTTAAAGTCCGTGTTCAACCTTCCTCAAAATATACTCAGCCGATCGCTTTAAAATTTTGCACAGTACCTCGTGATATGATTCCCCAGGTAACCCTGGGAGCTTTTTTTCTTTTTTTGGAAAATTGTCAATTTTACAGTAACAAATAGACCGATTTTTTTTGGTGAAAATTGATGTTTTCACTTCAAAGTGCTARAAAAAAAAAAAAAAAAAAAAAAATCAACAAAAAAAATTCGTCCCAGGGATACTTGGGAGAACATTTATTTAAAATAATGCATTTTGATTTTTTTTGATTTAGAAGATTTTTCCGAGAGTTTCGTTGAACACCGCAATTCAAGATTTTTTCGAGGCGTCTCCGGAGATAGGCGGCCATTTTGTTAATTCTCAATATTTTTGTATGAAAATTTTGGAAAATATAGTTCAAACCAAGTATTATTATATGTACTTTGAACAAATATATTTGCACTACCCATATCGCCAAAAAAAATTCGTAAAAACATGCCTTTTTTTCATCGAATTAACCTTACCCCTCTTAAGTACCTACTATCTCTGATAAAAAAAAGAAAGACTAAATAATAACAAATGACGTGCACCCAATAACAATAAATAAAAATTGAAAAATACTATCTCGTGGTGATAACGATCTTAAATAATTTTTTTCTTTCTACGAAAATAAATATATAATAAATATAATAATTTCTTTTTTATTAAATATATAATAAATATAAATATAATAATTAAAAATATATAATAAATATATAATATAATTTCTTTTTTATTAAATATATAATAAATAAATATAATAAAAATATAATAATTTCTACGAAATAATTTTTTTCCTTTTACGAAGAAATACTAGTAATTCAACGACATTGAGAAAACATGACAGAGGCAGATAAAAAAACGAAGAAAAAGAAAAGAAAGAAAGAAAGAAAGTGAGCTCAGGATGATAGTACTTGTGTTCTCGAAGAGGAGAAAAGGGCCGAGATTAATTAAAAGGAACTCCTCTCGTAAGGACGACGTCGAAAAGCTTTCGTCGTAATTCAACTGGCTCCTGTTTCTCTTTCTCTCTCTCTCTCTCTCTCTCTCTCTCTATCTCTTTCTCGAAGGATAAAAAGAAGAAGAGAAACTCAAGAAGAGGAACCTCTTCTATATCATTCTATTTTTATCTTTCTTTTTTCATTTCTTCACCCTTCTCGTTTTACCTAGTCGTTCGTTCGTTCGATGGACATTGATTCCCAATGAGTCGACGCTGATATACGACGGGCACGTTCACAACCATTCGGAGACTAATAGGAAAACGCCGGTTAGGAATTTATCGTGTTCGTGTCGCGTACGAATCTTTCGATATCGAAGTTGTCTCTCCTATGCGTCTTTAGCCCTTTATGTGGAAACTGTCACGAGGAAGGAAAAAAGAAAATAACCACCACTATCATTATTATCCCTTTTTTCCTTTTTCCCTATTAAACGAAGAGACAAAGAATTTTTTTTCTTGATTTTTTTAAATTTTATTTTTACTTCCTTTTACAGTCGAGTAATTTAAGAAAACAAATTCTTATTTCTTTTTTTTGTTTGTTTATTTGTTACAATTTCTTATTCAAAATGAGGAAAATAGATGAAATGAGTTAGAACACTCGTGAAAGAAAGATAGGTGATATAATCAGTTCGAAGTGGAGATGGCAAAAGTCAGGAGGGAATATTTCAAGTTTCTACGAGCTTGTTTACACGGTAGTGGGTCTAGCTTTGGCTAGCAAGCTGCAGCAACCCTAACGCACAGGGGTATAAAATCGGTAGGCATGAGATCGTTGCGAACGTGAGAGAAACCCCCACTGTACTTTCTAACTGAGTACCCCGAGTAATATTCCTTAGATAGTTTCAAAGTAATATAATCCTGAAGCGTACTCGCTCACCCCCTCTTTCTTCTCCTTCATCTCACCGACAACCTTCTACCTTCAACCTTTCTCTCTCACTTTCTACCCTGCCCGACCGGCGTTGATTAAATTCAGAGGTCGTGCAAAAGGATGTGGACGGAAGTTTGGCCAGTCGGATTTCTCATTCGCATAGTTGCTAGCAAGATAGAACGTAGAGGATGATGTTGATGATGATGATGGTGGTGGTTGTATGGGGATAGATATATATATAGTAGCTACTATATATAGTAGCTACTCGAAAAGACCATAAGACCACTGGCTAATTTCGTTGTGACTGTGCTGTTAAACTGGTACAAACAGGTCACGTCTTTGATCCAGATATTTGCACGTTTACCTTTTAACCCTTTCACTTCTCCTTATCCTCCTCCTGCTACTCTTCTATCCCTCATTTGTCCCTTTGTTGAACTTTGATTTGGTTCGAGAGTTTCCTTTAATATTAGTCTTTCCGGTTAGTTCATCACTATTTTGGTAGAATTTTCCTATCCTTTGGAGAAATAATTATAAATAATTATTTTAATTTTCAAGAAATTGTTTTTAAAAAGACACCTCCTCCCCCTCCTCTAAAAGTCGTCGATTATTTGGAGTTTCTTTTTAAGCTTAGAATAAAATTAATTTTATTTTATTGCTAATGGATAAAAGTTTACTTTAATAGTTGAATTTAGAATTTTGTACTATAAAAATCAACGTTTTTATTTTTATTTTCTAAAATAAAAAAAGGAATACTTTTTATATTACTATCTTGTAATCAGTAAAGATTTTACACGTTTTTTTTTTTTTAGATAAAATATATGAGGTCTACCGGAAAGTTCTGTCCATTTTGACAAACACTAGTTCAATTTTTTATCACTAGGGATAAGACATTTTAAAAAAAATGCAATTTACAAATTGTCATCAAGCTGTGGTAAGAAATTATAAATAATGATAATTGATATGTTTTATTCTAAAAACGGACAGTACTTTCAGATAGACCTAATATATATATTTTTATCGTAAAATAAAAATAAAATCTTATAAAAATTGATTTTAATAGATTACCAATCAGATATTGCATTGAAAATATCAATTGAAAATATTTCGTTTTAATGAAACATTAACATTTTATTGAATAAAATTTGTATTTTAAATAATGTTTGGGGTTTTTTATTTATATTGACAAAGTATCGTTCGATTCGATTCACTTATTAGCAACACGAGATACAAAACAGCACAGCACATTGATCCAAATGAATAGGTAAGCTTTATTTCTTTTTTTCTCTTTTCTCCCCTTCTTCATATCGATCATTAATTAGCTTTCGAAAGGTATTCATTCATTCAAGCAAAAGGGTGGTGTTATCCCTCTCTCTTCTTTTCCATTGGCTGATGAATACACTTCTCTAATAGTAGTAGTAGTGGGTTTTAACATCTCTCTCTTTTCCTTTTTCTCGATGGTTAGATTTTTTTCTACCTTAGGAAGTATACACAACTATACCATACCACCAACATCATCACTACCACCATCACCTAGTGTATCACAGGGCCCAACGGAGGAGGCGTGTTGTACAATGGAGCTTTGCATTAAAGGTCATTAGCTTAAACGTTCGTGCTTCCTGTTAAGCAAGCTGAACGATTCCTCTCAACGCTTTGCTTTTGCTACTAGCAGTTAGAGAGAAATGAAAAAGAAAGAAAGGAAGAAAGAAAGAGAGAGAGAGAGAAGAATAAAAAGTCAAAAAGAAGAGAGAAAAGGGTGGAGCGGGTTTGGGGATGGGATAGGGTGGAATGAGGTTGGATGAGGGTAAGAGGAGGGGGAAAGCAGTGAGTGGAAACGTGCTCGAACGCAAAATAATTGAACCGACTTTTCGTTTGGGTATATAACCCTTACCAAGTTTAAAACCCACCATCTCATCAACAACTACAACCAACATTACCCAGTATTATTCCCGCTTGGTTTAGTTTCCTTCTTATTCTTTTTCTTCTTCTACAATTTCTTTTTTGTTTCTTTTTTTCATCCTTTTTAAGTTCTTTTTAACCTCTCACCCTAAACGAACGAAACTAGGCTACTTGGCTTCGCGATAATCTTACGATCGATTAAACCTTCCTTTTATAATACTCCCTTCTTTCACAATTCTTTCCTTCTTTGTCTTTCTTTATCTACACGCCATTCGTGCGAACGCAATAAGCCTTTAACTCGCACGCTACAGGGATTTTTTTTTCACTTTATCTTTATCTTTCTTTCTTTATTTATTTATTTCTTTTTTTTTTCTTTCTTCTGTGCAATTACTTCAATTATGGATTATAACGTATTGATAATTACAACCTGTCTAATTGGATACAAACACGATATTATAAACACCGGAATAATATTTCTTCACGGTTTACGTTCATGGAGATAATATACGTTAATATTATAGATAATATTATTCGTTATCAAATTATTGATTTATTTAATAACAATTAATTAACGATGATATACATATTCTATCATTAATCATTTATTTTCTATATAAAAATAACTGTATGATCGGGATATTTAGCATTTAAAGTTGAGAACTAGTATAAAATGTTACAAATTATTTATTAAGAAATAAATATATAAATAAATAAATATTAATGACAATAATAATAATAATAATCAAAAAGAAAGTAAACAAGAAAAAGAAGTGACAGGAAAAAAAAGGTTAGTGGTTTACAACCAAAGGTTGGGGTGGCGGCGCGTCGCTTGGTGGGTTTTCGGCGCGTGTCCTTGAAATTCATCCCTGAACTGGGATAAGAGAGAGAGTCAGTCGTTTCGTCGTCGTTTCCCTTGGGAGAGCAAGACCTACCTCAATTCCAACGCGTCACGACGGATCGATGCCAAATAGCCGCCCCGGTGTTTTCTCTCCCCGGTAAACGGCCCTTTTCCTCTCGCGGCGTCTCCTCAACTATTTTTGACCCTGAACTTGTTACGTACGATGGCCGACAACGACTACAACGACTACAACGACGTGCCTTCCTTTTTTTCTCCAAGGGTGAAAAGAAGAATCGGACCGAGAAAGAAAGGAAGGAAGAAAGAAGGGCTGTGGTGGGGTGGGGGTGGTAGGGTCTCTGTTCCCAAATATCCCTTCCTCTTTCTAAGGCTAAAAATCTTTTACGTGGAAAACACGGAAACGAGTTTACTTACTTTCTGTCTTTTTTATTTATTTTTGTTCTTAGTTAGTTATTTCTTCATTTATTAGGGTGAAACAAAAAATTTCGTGTGCTTTTTTTTTGTTAAATAATATTTCCCAAGTAAATTTTACAAGAATTATCTATTATGTAGTTTATAACATATACTTATAATTCTCCTACGAGAATTGATTGTATTTTTGTGTATTAAAATTAAAAATAAAAATAAAAATTTATAGCATAATAAACGTATTGAACTTTTGTTTCAACCCTAATAATACGATTCGAATCTATTTCACAACGTTGCATCGAATAAAAATCATTGTCGAACTTTTCTTTAACAGTTTTAGAGATAAATAATAATATTTGCATAATATAACTATATTATACAAGTTAATTAATTAATATTATTATATTATATTATACAAATTAATTCCTTTTTTTTTACTATAATTCGATCTCAATCATTTAATTTATCTTATACTTTAAAAGTAAAGAATAAAATAAAATAAAATACTGGATAGGCTATAAACAAAAAGACCATCACCCACCCCTCGCCCATGTTTGACCTTTTTATACCTTAGATATTAAAATAGTCGTCTAATATTAATGGCACGAAAGAAAGGACGAAGACGCGAGTATAATATGAGATATTATTTAGATCTTCTTCATGAGTTCTCGTACGAAAGAAGTAACTTGAAGTTTCGTGCGAACGAAGAATATGAGAGGGGGGAAGAGGGGGCGGGAATATTGCAACAAAAATCATGTTGCATGACTTATATGCTCACGCTGTGGTGGTTGGTTGTTGTACATCGTCGATCATAAACTGGCAAGTATTCGACTAACTCTTTCTTCTAACATAAGAGGAAAAGAAATAAACTACGATAAGACAACTACGACGTCTCCTTTCTCCTTCAACTTTAACTTCAACTTCATCTTCATCTTCATCTTCATCTTCATCTTCATCTTTTGCTTCGTCGTCATCATTATTATTGGATAGAAAGAGGAGAATGAAAATCAGTCAGCAGAAGAAGAAGAAGAAGAAGGAAGCAAAAGCCCCGACCGTCTTCGACCTCTCGTCTTTACCGAACGGGATTATTAATGATAACGTACCGTACGTTATAAACCCTCTTTCCCCTCCTCCTTTTTGTCCCTTCTTTACTCTTTCCTCTTTCTCTTTCTTCTTCTTCTCCTGATATGCGCTCATCAATTTGAAAACCGCCGAGATACGGCGGAAATTACAAGAATTGTTCCATGTGGGCGGCCAGTTCTTCTCTTCTTCACTCTTTTTTTTTCTTCCCCTCTCTTCCTCTTTATCTTCTTCTCTTCCTGCTTCTTCTTTTACTTATTTTCCTTTATCTCTCTTTCTCTTTCTCTAACTAACTCTTAATTGGCAAATGGAAAAGAGACTTGATTCCGTTTCGCGTTGGCAATTGAACCTTAACGAGTAGGAACACGGTGAATCACACCTTCTTTCTTTTTTACGTTTACATAATAGACTCCTATTTTTTGTTTGTCAATTAATTTTGTCAATAATTTAAATATTGTCATTTTCATTTAAAAATTTATTTTGCAAACTTTAGGGTAATATTTTGTTTTTTTTCCGTATAGTTTATTAATCCACTACTCGCTAAAATATAACAAAAAAAAATTAAAATTATTGTATAATCATTTTTATAATAATTATCTGGAACTATTTTTGCCACAATGGCTATTGTTTTTATTTAAATATTGAACACGTGATTCGATTTTATTATTTTACTGACTATATTTGATTCTGAACTTGTAGTTATTTAAAAGAAAAACATTTGAAAATGTGTTCCCAAAAATAGGATATTGGCAACTGGATGATAAAATGGAAGATGAGATTTATTCGTATGAGAAGCATTGATCAATTTCGATAAAATAAAATTTATAGCTCTATATTGGAGACATTTCGTTAAAAGGAAAATAGAGACATATTGTAATTAGTATGTGTTAGAATAAGAAGATGGTAAAAGGGTTATCGCGTTTGATCTCCAATCTCAAACCCTTTGAAGAATTTCTCTCTTAAGAAAGTAATAGTGTAGATGAAAGAAAGTTACTTTTTAGTTCCGGACGTCTAGAAATCTCGTACGATGTTTCGAGTTCGATAAGAAGTAACAAATTACTTGATAAGAGTTTCTTCTAGAAAGAAGAGGTGTTTTCTTAGTTTAAATCTCGTTGGAAATAAGAAGAGAAGAATGAACCTCTTTTCGATGTCGTTCCTATCTCTCCTATCGTCCACTTTTTCTTTTTTTTTCGTAAATTTCTTGAAGAATCTCAAGTAACATCATCGTTCTCGAGAACCTCAAGATGATAAAAATTCGATTTAAAAAAAATCATTTATCTACGTTCGTTAATTTTTAACTGGGTGACGTCTGGTCACAAAAAAAAACCCAAACTATAAAAATATTTAACTCAAAAAACATTATTATTAAATAATTTAAAAAAAAAAAATAAATATATTTCATTTCTTTTTATTTTTAAAACAAAATGAGAATTATTTATGAACTTTTTTAAATCCAAAAAAATTTAGACCCTAAGAACCCCCGATATGTCCTGTTAGTTAAAAATTATCGTTAGTTTCAAACTTTTAATATCATGATTTATTAAAGTTAATGGATCAATTTTGTTTTATTTCTCAAATGAGGAGAGATAATATTTAAGAAAGAATATTGAATATCATTGTAATAAAAAATATTGTATTTTTCCTTTAGAATATTTCTGACTTCTTTGGTGTTGCACATTTTATGTCGAAGGAAATGGAAATATCCTATCTCGTTATGGAAATAGAAATGCGTATATCGTCGTCAACTTCGATGACCATAACGATAAACACTTTCACCGGTCAATTTCTCTCTCTCTCTCTCTTTCTATCTTTTTTTTGCTCACTCTTTTGCTTAAAGCATATAAGAGAGAGATATACGTAGTATGATGATTTTCCGATAATGTTAAAAGGATCGTGCAAATGTCATCGATCCGTCTAGAAGAGGATTTTTCGAATCTCGGCAAGGAAATTGGTACTTTGCTTCTTCGATACGACGTCGTATATGTGGCTATCCGCAAAAATGGTATATCCAATAATAATAACAACAACAACAACCATTGCCATCGAGATGATGATGATACTAGTAAAATCTCTTTCGATAGAAGTATAAGTCTCTCTTTATCGTTAAATAAATTCAATGAGAGAAAGAGAGAGAGAGAGAGAGAGAGAGAGAGAGAGTAGGGAAAAGTGTTTATAAAAAAATATCCCTTGAATACTACATTATACTAAACTATACTTACATTTGCTATTAAAATCGTTCTTAAACGATTAACGATACGACGTAACTTATCGATTGATCGTAGTAATACCGTGTATAGGGAAAAAGTTCAACGAAAGTTTAAGTGTTTTAGTATTTAAACAA
>NW_015148990.1:1957379-2017379 GCF_001465965.1 Polistes dominula | reverse complement strand
TTCTTCTTCTTCTTCTTCTTCTTCTACTGAGCAGACACCGAAACTAAAGAGAGAGTAGAGATGGAAGAAGGAACTCGAAAAGTTGCGAGATTTATTACGCCATTACTCGAGAAGCGATACGCTCGCTCGAACGGAATGGTTATGGTTACGGAACGCCCGAAATTTGCTCGCGGGAGGTCGAATACAATCACTGTGTTCAGAACACCGCGAAACTCCGACAAGACCTCTCTCTTTCTTTCTTTCTTTCTTTCTCTCAATCTTTTTTCTGGTTTCAAAGTGTACAATGATTACGAGAAAATCGTTCTTCAGACGATACCAAAATTTTCTCACGATTCGAAGTAACCGATTCTCGGAAGAAAGGAAGAGTTAAGTAATATTGCAATATTAAACGTAAGAGAGATTATTTTTAGAAGAATGATTCAATATATTAAGAAATTATCATTTGTATACTATATTTTGTTATAATAATGACTTTATACAAAAATTACATGGTATTGAAATAAGCTAGAAAACAGGAAACTTCGGTTTAGAAAATAAGGAAGGGGTGGGGTGAGTGTCCTGACGACATCCTAAGAGAAAACGTACGTAAAAAAAAGTTGAAAAATAAAATAACAGTAGTGTAAGAACACAATATAGTACCCCCTTCTCACTAAAAAATTCTTATTGCTAGTTGTTCATCGTTCGAAGTATATTTTGTTTTCTAATTGCATAATTTGATCTTTCATACATCAGAAAGAGAAACAAACACTTGTTTTGTAATTGAATTTGATTATTCGATTTAAATAAAAAAATTTATAGACGACTAAAACAAATACAAAAAGAAAAACACCCCTAAAATATTATATATATTTTGATCTATCCCCAACAAAAAAATATTTAAAGAATAAATCAAAAATTGTTTCAACATCCATTAAAGAATTTCGAGCATAGTTATTAGAGATGAAGTAAGCATCGATCAATTTTACTATAAACGGTTAGATAGTAGTATCGTTTATCCTATTGTGATATGTTAGACAAAGATAGAGATAGATACATAGATAGATAGATAGAACGTGCATCGCGTATTATTGGTCACGTTGTCTGTAGAATAGTAACCTATCGAAAGCCGCAAGGTATTAAAGCCGTCACGAGGAGAAGGACACTGAGAAGGATGCTGAAGGGGGAGACTGGGGATAAGGGAGGTTGGATGGGTGACCAACCGATGCTTCGAGTTCCACGGATAGTTTGAGACCAAGAGGGGGAGAGAGGAGTTCGTTCTTAGCTATGTATTGCCGGTGGCCACCGTTCGTATTCCAGGAAGGCGCCATACCCTACGTAGAAATGCCAGCTATGTTCATCCTAAATGCAATACTACTCTCTACTCTTCAAGGCTTTCTCTTTCTATCTTCTTTCTTTTTCTTCTCTTTTGGTCTCTTCTCATCTTACATTTTCTTTTTGCTTTTCTATACTTTCTCTCAATCTCTCAATCTCTTTCTCTTTATCTTTATCTGGATGACAGTGTTCTTTTTTGGTAAAGGTTTTAGTCCGATTATGTAATACGATGATGCACATTTCTTTGGAATGTATTCCTTCTTTCCCTCCCCCACACTCCATCTCATACACATTCTGCCCTGTATTTCATTTTTAAATGCTCGTAAGAGAATTTTACGTGTCACGTAAAAATATATTATCTATCAACTATGTTACACATATTGAAAACGTGATATTTTTTATTGTCTTTGTTATACTTTCTCAATATATATCTATTATAAACTTTTTTTTTTTATTTATCTGGTCTCCTGAAACTTTCTTTTTCTTTTTTTTAGATTGTTATTTTTTCATAAGAAGGAGATATACACCGAAGAATTTATCTTATATCACCAAAAGTAGCGAGTAAATCGTTTCGCGTTTGTTCCTACGATAAAGTATAAGTAAGAAAGATTTTGCGTTTAAATCCTTCCCCTATCCCTCTCCTGTGAGATTGTTTCTCTTCGTTCTTGTATTACTTGCATCTATTTCATTTTTTTCTTTTTTTTCTTGTTGATCTTCATGCCGTCCTTTTTCTTCACCCTTCACCGTTTTGACTTTCCCCGCGCGTTCTTTCTTGGGGATATACAATTTAAAGTTTAGAAAAGTGTCGTTAAAGGAAACTTTTGAACGAGAATTTATACACGTTGAGAATCGTGGTGTGTTTTCCTTAGAGTTTTTCAAGGACAAGAGAGGAAAAGAGTAGAAGAAGAAGGAGAAGAAGAATGGTTACTAGGATAGAGTGAATCCTATGAGAATGAACGATAGGTCGTTGAGTTAAAAGGTGTATAGATAGTACTAGTAATAGTAGTAGTCGATTGGAGTAAATATTTGTGTAAGGTTCCAAGTGTGTCGGGGACTTAACGAGAGGAGAGTTAAACAGAATATGTTTATAGTTTTTCTACTTTCTAGTTAGATAAGTATAGGGGTAGGGGGATGGGGGTGAGTATTTCACGTCGATATTTCTACTACCACCACTGTCGTTAAAGTCGTCCGCTTGTCTGTATTTACGCAGCCCTTTTTTTCTTCTTTTCTCTATTTCTATACATATATATCTTTCTCACAACGAGAAAAGTAGGAGAGAAGAGGGGGAGGGGGAAGGCTGGTTAAAAACTTTGGAGCAATGCGTCTGCCCTTTTACTAAAGTGGGATCGTAAGAAAGATCTTTGTTCTTTCTCTCTCTTTCTCTTTTGTTATTTCATTTTGTTTGTATTTATCTCTCTTTCTCACGAAAAGGAAGGAGAGAATAACCTAGGGTGAGTGAAACAGTAAAGAGGGGTGGGAAAAGAAGAAAAAGAAGAAGCAAGTAAAAAAAAAGAATGAAAAGTACCGGACCACCACAGTCGTTGTGTTGCTCATTTGCATTTCATTTTAAACGGAATAGCTTAAAAGTCATAGGGCGTTTTCACTCGATTTATTCTCGGCTCGGATGTTAGGTTGTAGTAGTAGTAGTAATAGTAATTCGTTATCTGGCAATATACGCGAGATAGGTTTTAAACGTTTCCGTTTTAAACAAAAAAATAAAGAGAAAGGAAACCTTTATTTCCGTTTTTCTTTTTTTACGTTGTCACAAACGTGATGTGACAATTTATAAATGATTTTTTATTCACAAATGTCCTTGTCATCTATTGTTCATATTTTTGTCATGCAATTAGAATATTTTCAGGTATTTCTTTTTTTTTTTTTTTTTACTTTGGATTATATTCTAAATTATATTTTTGTACTTATCCTTTTTTCTTAGTCAGACCTATGTCACGATTGTTGAAAGGGAAAGGGAGAAAAGGGTAAACCCTTTTGGTTAGGACGGGTCGAAAAATATAACCGTGTGCTCGTAAGAGCCTCTTCCTTTACCAAACCCAACCAGCCAACCGGTTGGTTGGTTGGATTTAGACATTGGTTCACAAAGATAACGAATCTGATTTTCGTGGTGTATACTGGACAGAGAAGAGAACCCTTTCATGACACTAATGCGAGCTCGCACTTAGAATCCTGAATATCAAGGACATTAACAGAAAAGAGAGGGATACCCTCTTTCCTCGACTTTCTATGGGTCGACGTTAAAAGTGTTATGTCAAGAGATGGGAAGATTTAAACTGTCTTTCTCCTTTTTATTTTTATTTTTTCCTCTGAATATTATTGCCATACCTTAAACAGTATAACGTTCCCTCTAATCTTTTCTTTATAGGCTAACCCTTTAATTTTTTCTTTCTTTCTTTTCTTTCCCTTTTTTTTATTTTCAAATTAATGTTTCGTATGGTTTGCGATATATAAGTATATAAAAAAAATAAGAAAGAAAGAAGGAATAGATAAGGCTCTGAACGAATCAAACGAAGTATTTCGAAAAAAAGATACCTTTTTATTGCAAATTGCAAATTTTTTTAAAAATAAATTGCAATTTGCAACATTATTGCAAATATAATGTGATGTTGGGTGTAAAAATAAAACGACAAGTCTATGAAAAAAATTGCAATAAAGAGTTCAATCTTTTTCTCTTTTTAAAAAACTTGTACAAAATTCGTATCAAAGTTATCTTTTTCTCTTTTGAACCGGAAGATATTATTAAAAAAAAAAAAGAACACACATTTCACTCGTGTAAGAAATTCTAGACACGAAGTTAAGCTTCCCCCCTTTTCCCCTTCTAAGCTTTTCAGTCGAATACTTATTCCGAAAATCTGTTCAAAAGTTTCCAAGTTTTCTCACCCTCCATCCCTTCCTTCTCTTTTTTTTCCTTCTTTTCTTTCTCTTAAGCAGTTATTACGAAGCGAAATAAAGGGGTTGTTGGATCTAGTCGTAGTAGAACTTTTAGAGTTTCGCGGCAAGAAAAATGTGGTAGGTGTGCATGCGTGTGCTTGTGTGTGTTTTGTATCCGGTGCAATATGGCGTGCACAGAACCTACTCATAGTTCTTCTTCCTCTCGCGGTATTCTGGGAAGCCAAGTTAAGGTGACACGACGAACTCTAACGAACTAACGAACGAATGAAGTGTGACTGGTTTTGTTGTGAGGGAGTTAAAGCTGAGGGAGAATAATAGAACCGGAAGTGAATGACTTCGTTATACTTTAAAAACGTGCCTACGAGAATGTACTGAAAACTTTTTCAGCTTGGTTAGTTCCCCCCCTCTCCCTTCCGTCTGTTTGTTGTCCATACGTTCATGTCATGTTGTTGTTGTTGTTATTATATTATCATCTTCTTTTTGATTCAACCTTTTTTGCTGGTCAAAGTTACCAATAATTTAAAAAAGAAAAAACAAAAATAATAATAAATAAAAAAACACGTTAACGTATCTCTGTTGAGGTTCTGGAAATATTGGTTGGATGACCAATTTTTTTGTTTTTTTGATTCCTGTTACTACTTTTTGTAACAACAAAATTTTGGTCAACAATAACACGGTTTGTTCGTCAACGAGAAATCAATTTTATATTGGGAAAGAAAAATGACACCGAGGAAGAATCGTTGCAGTTTTATTCATTGGAATATAAAAAAAGGAAAATTCGAACATGGAATGGGAAATTGAAAAAAAAAAAAAACAAATGGGATCTCAATCGTTATTGTGATTTTTGTGGTCTAAGAAAGTGTTTTCTTTTTTTAATTTATTTTACCTTCTTTTCTCTTTTCTTCTTCTGATTTTTATTCTCTCCGATTCGAAATCAACGCTAACGGAAAGTGGGTGGGAGAAGGGAGGGAAAAGGGTCAAATCTTGTCGCAAAAGTCTTATTCTCCGTTGCAGTGAATTTTCTCGTTTGGTTTCGGTTCATGGATCCAATCTCAATTTCCCAAGAGTAGTAGTTGAGGAAAATTCTTTTCTTTCTATCATGTTATCTTTCTTTTTTCTTTTTTTCTCGACGCATTCTTACTACCAATCCTATTGGCCTTATACCCGGATTCGGAACTTTGTTGAGTGAGTCAATGTTTAGTATCGATGAC
Organism: Polistes dominula; assembly: GCF_001465965.1. Next base: position 2,011,950 of record NW_015148990.1, on the reverse strand, counting down.
CAAGCACACCCTTTTTTGCACGATGAAGAAATATCTCCTTTACATTTCTCAATGAAAAAAATCATTTATTTTTTTTTTCTCTTTTCTTTTGTATTTACGTAAAATTAAATTGAGGATCTTCTTTCGGATGAATTATTTAACGAAGCAAATATATAGTATATATATATATGCCCATAATTATGAAAGTGAAGTCAAAATTTAATACTAGATTTACGGACTGAGATAATTTAACTCATTTCAAATTTTTTTGCTACATAAATATAAAACTTAAATATTTTTTAAAAATATATGTTGGTTTTTAGTTATGTAATAAAATATATTTAAATATTAATTCCTACTCTCTACTTAATCTATCATTTAAACAATGTTTATAAATTATTAAAAAATAATGAATAAAACATTCGTAAATCTAGTGTTAAAAAAAATGAGTTTATCAGTCCATTACACATCACATTATTTTAAACTCTAATTCTTATTTTAAACTTAAATTTAATGTAATTTTCACGATATTGACAAAAATGAACTGTTAGGATAGTATTTTTTATTTCAATATTATATAGAATTCATTTACTGTTGAAATGTAATTCCTTAAATATCTCGAAACAATGACTTATAATTAGACCATTTTCATAGTTATGGGCACATATATGTATATATATGTTATATATAGTATATAAAGGAAAAAAAAGAACCTTTGATGCGTTAAATGTTTACCCTACTGTTGAGTCATTGGCTTTATCCGAGACACTCACGAGATCCTTGGTCATTTAGGTGTCATAACAGATACACCACGAACAAGGTCAAGCATGAAGGTCTCCTACGTTCGAACCCTTCGTTCCTGAACAGCTCTCTTTTTCTCTCTCCCTTTTTCCTTTCCTCGTTTTCCCTGATTTGTCCTTCCAGGACACCCTTACATTTCCTCCTGAAAGCGAAAAAGGGAGTAAGGGAGTAAGAGAGAAAGAGAAAGATAAAGAGTGAAAGATATAGGGAGAAAAGGGATAGGCATAAGGATAAAGGAGAAAGAAAGGGACACCACGAGTATCTGAATTTTAAGCGGACGACATGCCTAGCAGCAGCAACAGCAGCAGCAGCAGCAGCGGACGAGGTGCAAATTAGCGAGTCTTATCCAACACTCTCCTCTTTAAGTCTCTAGCGGGGTTGGGTGGGTAGGAGGAGGAGGGTGTGGGTAGGAATCAATGGCGCAGCTGATGAGCTGTTTTCTGCGCATGCTCGCAGACGATTCTATCGACCGTCCTCGTCCTCGTCTGGTGCAGAGAGCATAGACACGGCAACCTACACCTTCCAACACCCTCACGGCCATCTCTTCCCCCCACACCACCCCCACCTCTCTCCACCCTTCACTCTGTCTCTTTTCAACCCAATCGCGGACTACACCCACGGTCACACAAGTTCGTAGCACTCTCTATGGATAGATAATAAATCTTTTAATGTTCCTTTATTATTTCATTAATCTTATCTCTTTAACATTATCATTTTTCATAGATATTAATTATTTTTATGAATGATTTTGTGTACAGTACGATTTTTGTTGTCAATCGTTTCATTTGTTTCTTTTTTTTCTATTAATTAAATAAGAATAAAAATCGTTAATATACATTGTATGGAAATACAAAACGGAAAATTATTTTTTATGGGGGTTAGTAGTAGTAATAGTAATAGTAGTAGTAGTAGTAATAGTAGGTTTCTTATCGTATAAGAAATAATGACATTTATAATAGTAAACATGATTGGGTGCGGCAAACTTTTTTTTTTAAACAGGGTATATACTTTCCTTTTCTTTTATTTCCTTTCCTTCCTTCTTTCCTTCCTTCCTTCTTTCCCAGGGTCGTCCCATCGTCATAGTACGGCAATGGTTTGCTGCTCTTGAACGAGAAAAGAGGGGGTTGGCCTCGACCGGGCTGCGGCTGCGTCTGCGGAGCTGCAATGCTACGGCCTTGACTCTGCGCCTGCCCGATAACTTTCCCCGATGATCCACACCAGACGTACAGACGACAGTGTCGAACCACCACTACCCACCCACCATTACCACCACTACCACCACCACTACTACTACTACCTATTACTACTACTGTTGCAACCTTTCAACCACCCACCCACCCTTACCAACACATTCATACTCTTCTCCTACGTTTCTCTCTCGAACTATAAAGATCCTTCTTCTTGTTCTTCTTGTTCTTCTTCTTCTTCTTCTTCTTCTTCGTGTACTCGTTGATATATATACATATATATATTTCCAGGGTGTTAGAAACAACTATCTTTCTCTCTCACTTACCTCGATATTACTACTACTACTACTACTATTCCTCTTTGCTTGCTCCTCATAACCCATTTCAAGGGTAATCTGCTAGAAACGTCTTGTCGAACCTGCTTGAGGGATCGGCTTTAATCCTTTTCCTTTTACTCTCTTCGGTTACGTTACTCGTTACGCAAGGATCATCTAATTTATTTTCTATGACTGTTTATTTAGTTACATCGTATTATTTATTTATTCGTTTAAGCGTAATACTTGTAATAGTTAAACGTTCTTATCTCAACTTTGTGGTTACATTTGAAATGTTAATTTATTTAAACCGACATTTCACTTAAATCCCTTTTATCAAGGATTGATTGTAATCTCTAATGTGTTTTAGGTTATTCAGAATGGCGGTTTTCGGCTAGACGTTTGCTATCGAATTCTTCTTCTTCCTCTTCCTCTTACTCTTCCTCTTCATCTTCTTCTTTGTATAAGAGAAAGCTAGGCAGACATGATATTAACGGATCCTTTCTTCTGTCTATTCTCCTTTTTGTATTATGCATGATCTTTAGGATATTAATATCGCATCCTTCTTTGCGTATATTTCTCTCAAACCCTTACCCACCTCCTTCCTCCCCGTTCATTTTCTATCCTGTTCGTCTCTATTTCCCCGTTTATGCTTCTTTATCTTTCTCAACCTCGTTTGCTGCATAATGAATTATATCATTCATGATGGGAGGAATGATTGAATAAAATTCACGAAACAAAAGCTAAGTCTAGGAAAATAATACTAAATTTGAAAAACACGAATATTTAACAACATTAGCGAGTAATATTCCTAATTCGCATAAGAAGCTGATATATAAACATTCGTTATAAGTTTATAATTAATTTTGGAAAACATTGGAGTAGAATTTGTCTATAATTGAAATAAAGAAAAGTAATTATTTGGCATTAACAATTCTTCCTTGAAATTATAGATATATTTATATAATAAATATTATATATAATAATTTATTCCTAAATTATATATACAATAATAATTATATTTTAGGTATAAAATAATAAAATCTTTGTTAATTACATAGAAGCAGTTCATGTGTTAGTTATACAAAAGAAAATATAGATATGCTGATGTGATTTACCAAAATAAAATACTGCACATGCGATAATATACGGGTTTAGAAAAGTGTTTATAAAAATCGATCTTCGATATTGTCAAATAATAATAAAAAAAAAATTGAAATAATTTAATTTTCGTATGAGAGTTAAGAAATAATTCGTGACAGGAACTATAGACGAAGCTTTCCTTTAATATCAAAAAAAAGCAAAATAAAGAACCCCAAACTATGTTTCCTATCCACCAAAAGAGATGATGATCAGAGAGACGTAATCACGTGGATGGAAGGACCCAGTCTCTTATTCCCTAGGAGAAAAGGGCGGTATGAGATAAAACGACAATACACGTACACCCACCCGTATATATATACCTGAAGCAGCAGTGTTTCGTTAATCGTACGAAACGTCAGCTAACACTCGTCGAGAACGGTTGGTTCCGTTCAGGACGCAGACAATAGCGTGATCAGGACACAATGTGTCTTCCCTTCGTTTCCCTTTTCCTCGATTGCTCCAGGGCTCTGTCGTCTCTCTCTCTCTCACTCACTCTCTTTCTATCATTTCTCTTTTTCTCACATTTGCCAGGATAATACTAGCTTTCAAATGGGGGTGTGTACCTACCAACATATTCTTTCTTTTTCACTCTCGTCTTCTCCCACTATTCTATTTCTACCACTACTAGAAAAATACTAGAATAGAAGAGGATATTTTTCAGCTATCTAGACTCTACAAACAAACAAAAAACAAAGAAAAATTTCGTTCATTTTAATAATAGTAATTGTTATGTTCCGTTTCACGTCACCCCTTTCGTACTACTATTACCAACATTACCAAACCCCACTATCATATATATTACTATTATTATCATAATATCATCATCATCGTCATATTATTACTATTGTTATTATCGTTATTGTAATCGTTATACATATTGCATGATATTATTTAAACCTAAATCACCTAAATCAAACCACCACCTTCTTATCTTTGGTTTAAGATTATTTATTATTTTCATTCTTAAATTCTTAAATCAAACTTTTAATTTTTATTTCATTTGGTTTTTTTTTCTATTTTTGTTTTCAATTATTTACCCAACAAGACAGACAAGAAAGAATATTTCTACGTTTATATTTTAAACGGTTTCTCTTTAAAATATAATTATATAATTTTTTGTTGTATTTTGAAATTGAACTTGCTTTGAATCCTGATTATAATTTTTTGTAATATTATTAATTTTATTTTTGTACGTTTATAAATCATCATCACTCTCTTTATTCTGAACATTGCAATAGAAAAATACTTTCATATTTCTCTGTCCTTCGAGTTTCTCGTTATCCTCTTATATTAGATCCATCCTCTTCCACCTCCCTTTTTGAGAGTATCGAAAGACATTGTGTATGTCGTGGTGTATACTCCAGGTCTAACTGTCTCGATTTGTTAAGTTCTCTTATGTGTAGGCCTATAGAGAAGAAGAAGAAGAAGAAGAAGTAAAAGGTGTCGTGGCACGCTCCTGCAAGACGTCAAGCGTTTCGCATTAACTTGATGTATGAGCTTTGCTGCCGAGACACCGTCTGGCCCGATTCCGGGGGTGTCTCGGAGAAAATTCGCACGCCTTTTCATCCCTCTTCTTCTCCTTGTATACTACCTCCCTTTCCCCATCCTTCTTACTTTTCTCTTCTAACCTAACTTTGGTTCGTTTTCGTTCCCTTCCATAGGGTTTTTTCTTTCTTTTCCTTTTCTTTTCTCTCTTTCTCATTGTGTCTTTATGACCTCATCGCTTTTGCAATAAGAGAAATACGAATAAATCTTTACGATGATTCATAAAAAAGACAAGACGGTTGATTTATCATACTTTTGGGTTTTTCACATAGGTAAATTGAACGAGATTTTTTTTTTTAATCCTTTTCAAATGAAGTTACATATATATGTGCATGTATGTTCAATATGAAAATCTTTAACATAATTGAAAATAATATTTACGAAGATATAAAATTATTGTATTATTTATATTAATATTATATATAAATATAATTATATTTAACACTATAAGTTATATATAAATTATAATTATATTTTAAATTGTATTATTAACACACACACACACACTATAAATTATATTATAATTTCTATTTAAAACAGATTACAATATACAGAAAAAAACCATTTTTCTACCCCATTAATGAAGGTTTAAGAAAAAAGGTGTAAGAATCTTTATTAATACATATAATATAAAAAAAAAAATAAGTATAGAAGCACCGTACACGATTACGTTAAACTGTGAGCAAAATAATGAAAGAGAGGAAACGAGGAGAAGATGAAGGGAGGAAAGGGGATAGAAAGTTGGGTGAAAGTCTTGCGTCAAAGGATAGACGGTTAATCAGTTGCCTAAACAGAGAGGAAAGACTGAAGCTAATCTTCTTCTACTCATCAAGGATCGTCTGTTTTCCAGGTCGGAAGAGAAAAGTTAAAGGGAAATTTGCAGAGTAAACCATCAAACCCATTTCTTTTACCCTATTCCTTCTATTTAGGTCCTATCAAACATTCGAATTATTCTTCCTGCGTTATTCGTCTAAAATTATATTTCGAAATGGGAAAGGGGAAAAAAATAAATAAGAAATAAAAAGTAAACCGAAATTTGAAATTCTTTCGAATTTATGCAAACGCAATGATGATGGATCCTGTCACGAACATCCCGGAGTGAGTATCAACAAACCACCAAATGTTGTTCGCGTTTCTCGCACGATGGGAAAGAAGAATCGAATTTTTCCATCTATTCCATACTCTCGATGGTTCTTTTTAAAAAGAAAACATTTGACAATTGAGAGATAGAAAATACGCGTTGAATTCGAATCACATATAGTGAATTTTAGTAGTACGAACAATAGGAAGGATCCTTTTCCTCGCTGATCCAGCTTCTAGTGGATTCGGATAGGAACCAAGTGTGAAGTTTAAGCGTGTCACGTTCGCATAGATCTCAAACCAACGGAATGGATGATCTCGTAAAATAGAAAAAGATGAAAAGAGAAAGAAATAGCTTTTGCTTTCCAGTTTTACGCGATAAGATTTGCTCTTTTCCTTTTTATCATTTCTTGGTGAAAAATCCAGCAAAATAAGAAAGAAAGAAAGAGATTCGTTGTCGGCGAATTCTTTCCGGCGAATCGCTTCCTTCGCTTTTCCAAGCCAAATAAGAGAAACGGTGTGTGGATGCTATTAAACGGGAAGAGGAGAAGACCCCTCTTGAAAGATCGGCTCACCTTAGGTAAGATAAGAACGCGATCAAAGGTAATCGTAAAAGGTAAAAACAGAAAGAAAAAGAGAAATGAAATGAAATGAAATAAAATGAAATGAAATGAAATGAAATGAAATGAAAAAGAAGAAAGGAGAGGAAAGAAAGAAAGAGGAACTTAAAGAATTCCAAACGTTAGAGAGGGCCGATTAAATAACGTGTTACGTGCGTTCGCACGTCCGTCAGAGATCATTAAATTCTTTCCACGTAGACAAAGGACTAACACCGGTCCGGTCTCGGCCCTTCTTTTTCTCGAAGCCTTGTCCAAGCTCCACCTAGGTTAACGTACCTTTTATATAGCTTTAGAACTTTCACCTAAGAAAGGTCTTCTAACGGTTATGGTGGTGGTGTGGTAGTACTACTACTACCACTACCACTATTATGTGGAAAGAGTGTGAGGATAAGAGAAGAAGGAAAATGTTCTGGTAGGGAAAAAAAGGGGCAGAAGAAAACGTTGGCTGAGCAGAAGAAAAAGATGGAGGAATGGAAGGGTGCGTTTTTTGCTCTTTCTCTCTCACTCTCTCTTTCCCTTTCTCTTTCTCTTTCTCTTTCCCTTTCTCTTTCTCTTTCTCTTTCTCTTTCTCTTTCTTGTTCTCTTCTCAAAATCTCATCCTCGACTAGGTTCGGGCTTTGTACCCAAGTAGCAGCAGCAGCAGCAGCGAGGAGGCAGGCAACGCTGCCTCGCTTTTCGTCTCGACGTTTCGATCCACTTCCAACGACGTTCTCTCTCAACGACACGACGAGGATCCCCCGACGTCAAGCTGCTGCTGTCCTTCCCCCTCCCCTCCCCTAAACCTCTGTGAGAATTCCAAGATCTATCATCGACATGCCAACCGAACTCTACTATACTACTACTCCCCCATTTATCTGATCTTTTTATACATATATATTAAATATATATAGGGTGGTACAACAGTAATACGAGAACTCTTTATATATCGTAAGTTTTGTTTAAAAATTTTGTAAACTTAAAATTTTAATTTTTCACTCTCCTACCATCCTATAAAGGAATGAATTTTTTTTTAAATATCGTGGAAAGTTTATTGGGAAATTAGATCGAGTTAATTGTAATGAAATTTATACGTAAAATATTATTTATCTATCACGTTGTATTTCTTTTTCCCGAAAATTATCGAGAATTTTAAGTTTTACTGTATAGGAAAAAATTTAACACGCATGAAGAAAAGATGGGTTTGCCTAAGCTAACTTGTACGATGGCGGTTCAACACGAAAGAAAACGAGAAAGCATATAAGAGACTATTATAGGACTCCTCAACGCAGCCGCATCATCTGTATCAGGGGTTCTCAACGGGGGGAAAGAATGTTCCCTTGGGAAAATTTAGAGTTTGTTTGGGAGAAGGAGGAAAAAAGGAAATTCGAACTACTATTCAACAAGGTGTAATATTTTTGTGTGTGTTGTTTAGAGTTGTAGATTATCGTGTGAATGGGGAAAAAATATATATGGAACAAAAAAAGAAAAGCTTAGAAACTATTCTTTAGGATAATTACAAATGATTAATCAGTATATATTATCAGTATTATATTACCAATATTTAAATGCATTTGTACGTATTCTGTATTATTACACAATCAATCTATTGATAATTTTTCATATTTATCCGTATAGACTAAATATTTCTAATCATTTCTAGGTCAACAATATTTTCTTTCCTTTTTTTTCTATTTTTTTTTTTTTTTTTAAAGAATTTAGGTCTGTTATCGGAAAGTGCATTTGTAAAACAACGGGCTACGTGACTTGTGCATCTTATATTTTATATATATATGTATATACACGTATATATATATATGTACTTAAAGATAAACACAAACACATATCCTTATCGCAAGTTAACGTGGAAAGTTCGTAGCAGAGTATAATGAAGATTTATAGGGAGCTTAGGGCTGGGTCGGATCATCGCTATGGCTTATTGCCGGTCTCAAAAAGTTTTCAAGGTTTAAGCGTTCTTTCTCATACTACTGTCTCTCTTTCTTTCTTTCTTTTTTTCTCTCTCTATCCTCAAGACGACGTCTCTTGAGAACGGAAAAAAAGGGTGGAGTAAAAAGGGGGACGAGGAGGTGGAAGAAAAAGAAGAAGAAGAGAAGGAACATTGCACGGGCAACGCTAGTATATTAAACTTTTTTTTATAGACCTTAGTAAGAGGATTCTGTCATATTAAAATACTCGGGCCGCCTTGTTCTCGTTCCCTTTTTGCGTAACAGCACCCCTTATACGTCCTACCGCGTAACTAGACCACCTGGGTGCTGCCTTTGTCAAGCCTTTTCCTCTCGCTTTTCTTCTTTCTTTTTTCCTTTTTCTTTCTCTTTTCCTTTTTTTTTTGGTTTGTTATTTATTCTTTCTGTGCGTTCATCTTTTCCTACTTTTTTTTTCTTGACGAACTCAACAAATTTGTTCGGACACACACACACACATACTTTTTGGTTGGCGTATTTTTTCACGTCGGATGTTGTTCTCCAATTTGTTTCCTTTTTTCCTTTCACAACCTTTCTCTATCATTCTTAGATTTTCTTTGATCTATTGAAAATATAGGGATAAGGATATACGTCTTGCATGTTCTTCTTTCTTTCCTTTTTATCATCGGTTTTTCTCATATCTTTATTAATTTTGATAAGATTTTGATCAGATGTTATTACTCGGTATAACGTTTGACATTAAATTTTTTACACACAATTTAACAAAAAAGATATATATATCTCGTTAAATTCTGAACACACATATATACCTCACACACATACATTAAATGAATGTTCGCGAGTTGAGCTATCAAACGACGTTAAGAGTTGCTTGATATTCAACGGATTTAAATGGTAGGAAAAGAAAGAGGATGAGTAGAAGGTGTAGGAGGAATGGTAGGTGGAAGAATATAAATCTCTCCTTTTACGATCACGATAACGGGGTTTTGTCGGGTTGATGGTGGTGATGGTGGTGGTAGCTTTGTCCAAAGAAAATCGCAGCAGAGATGAACTCTCGATAACTGTGAAGATAAGCTACTTTAGGGATTCGTAAATAGAAGAGAGAGAAAAAGATAGTGTAGAATTAGGTGTGGGAAGAAGTGTAAAGAAGAGGAGTAGAAGTAGGAGGAGAAGGAGGAGGGCCCAGAAGGAGCAACAGCGTGTTATACTGGTGGTAAGCCTCGTTTTAATCGAGCAAAGCTTTTCCTATAAGTCGAACGTGGAATGCTACGGCACGTAAGCTTCTCGCTGTAGGTGGGCAGAGCAACTTTCAAGTAAAAAGAGGTGGAGACATTGTGTGAAGGATGAGAAGAGAAGGAAAGAGATGAGGTGGGGCAAGTAAGAGGAGGAGGATAGGAGGAACGATATATATATATATATATATACATGCCTATTTTGCATGCAAACCATGCGGCCAGCACGACATCGCGTTTTGTATCCCCAAACGTCTCAAGGCGTTAAGTAATTGCACTAAGAGTAATTCCGGATATGGGGTTATCTGGGGTGGTAAGGGTAAGGGGATAGGGAGAGGTAAGGGCTGAAGTCTCTTTGCCCATTATCCTTTAAGCTCTGCCTCTGTTTTTTTTTTTTTTAAGCATAATTGATGATACCTACCGAAAACATCTTCTCGATTTCATGTTAAGTTACGTTATATGTACGATGGAAATATACTTTTAAGGGGAGGGATAGAAGATTTGTTACTGTTATCTTGAAATTGTTGTTTTTTACGATGTAACTTTACCGACAGCGGTTTGTGAATAAAGAAAAAACCTCCGCCTGCCTACCTCTTTAGATGCATGCGTGTATAGTTGAAGTTTTGTTGTGTTTTCTTTTAGTGATTGATGATAGATCTGTTTTTAATTAAAATAAAAATTAAAATCGAACCACTTTCCTTCCGGTAATCGAGAATTGATCGACATAGTTAGACAAATAAAAAAAAATGGGCGGGAGATTAGCGTAAGGGGGAAAAATAAGAAAAAAGACAGATGCACGGATGAGTGGGAGAGAGGGACAAGAAAAAAGAGAAAACGGTTAGGTTGAAAAACTGTGTAGTAACCCCGGTATGGTAGTTAATTACAGAAAAAGAGAGAGAGAGAAAGAGTTTCCCTTGCGTGTCATCAGCCAACGTCCACGTTTTTCTTCCATCTCTACTTCTTTTTCATCCCGCGAGACTGACTCTTGGTAATCGTACCCGTTTTGTCACTTTTACGTCGAGAAAATGAGGAAAGGGCCAAAAGGAAAGAGGAGGAGAAGAGTAGCAGCCCCTTGACGATTCGTTACATGACTATGCGTGTAAATGCACACACACAGATACATACATACTCATACAAACATACATATATACGTATACCAAAAGAGACACACACACGCGGACACGTTGCAAACGAAGTAGCCTAAAGGTTGTTAAAGGTAACACGAAAGGTACTGTGAGCTAGGTAAAAACGGAGATGATGAGGAAAAGAGTGGGAGGTAGAGTTTGTTACCACGAACGCCTATCGCACGCTTGGTTTTTCGTAAACTGCGAATTTCATTGGAGACACGGGGAAGGACTTAATGCAATTTTCTCGACAATTCGGAGGCACGAGCCCGGAAGTAACATGATTCTACGTAGTTCTCTCCATTTTAATAAGAGTCCTTGAGCCCCCAGGAGCAGTTTACTTCTCTTTCTCTTCTACACCCTGTTGTAATTCGGGCTCTCTTGGAAAGGTAAAAATTGGAATAATAAAAGTATACCTTTCGAATAAGAGAAAAAAGAAAATAAAAGGTGTGTGTTCTATTCTTTTTTTCTTTTTCTTTTTTTTCTGTAGAATTTCGCAGGATATGTCGAATTTTAATAAAAAGTAATAAAGAAAAACAACGAACTAATAATATCATAAAATTGGAATTGAAATATTTGAAGATAGTGTATTAAATTATCGATCCCAAAAAGTTTCAAATGTTTACACATATTCAAATAAAGACTGAATAAATAAATTATAATATATATAATATTATAATTTAATTTAAATGTAAAAAGAAGAAGAACTATATAAATAAGTTAATAAAAAATATATTTTCGATAATTAGCAAACAAGTTCGTATTTTTGTTGTTGTGAGTAGATTTGCTAAAGGTAAGTAGAAGGGAATCATATTAGTTCGACAAAAATATTATTTCTGTGTTAGATTAAAAAAAAGAAGAACCTTTAAACCTATACCAATCTTGTATTGTATTCGATTGATCGATATTTCAAGAGACAGGATTTGTAACAGTTGAGAGATTACGAGGAATTGGTCGTACCTTGCAAGTTACATAAGTTGGCTCGTAATGCTTGCTCGCGGCCTTAATTTCCCGGGATTTCAAACTAGTAGAAGGAAAAACGAGAAAGAAAGAAAGACAGAAAGAGAGAGAGAGAGAGAGAGAGAGAGAGAGAGGAAGATCGCAGTCGTCGTCGTGGACACTTTCTCACGCAGCTAAAGTCCGAGTAGTGGAACAGGGGAGAATGAAGGGAGATGAGGGGTGGGATAGATTGTATATATCGACTTTGTCAACTAGAACGAAGGTGTAGAAGTTGGTCGGGCGGATGGAAGAAACCGACCAACCCAACCCAACTCAACCAACTAAACGAAAACCCGTGTGTGTATTTTAGAATCTTGTGCTGTTGCTCTCAACGAGGAAACATTGTCACAGGTCAGTTAGTCTCGTATGAATCACGTGGCGCACATTTCTCTCTCTCACTGCCAAGGAATTCGTCGATGAACTGCTGCTGCTGCTGTTGCTTGCTGTGTTGCACCGGAAGACTAGACCTTTCCACCCTCCTTCTGCATGCTTGTGTCAGAAGAAGAAGAAAAAAATATTTACGAATGAAGTCTTTCCTCCTCGTTCAATTCATCAACGATTTTAATACTAATAAACTTACCGACACACGCACCGAGGAATAATACCTGGTGTGTATACCTCAAAGTAGTATACCTGAATGTACGTATATCTGAGAAGATTCCTCTTCTATTGTGAGAATTTTTTCCCCTTGGATGACCACTTTCAAATAAATATATATATCTTTATACAGAATGAGATTGCTAGCCAATTGGGGATAGTATGAATAAAATGTTTACTTTTATTAGAAAATTAATGATGTAACATTTTATGGATTTTCGTAACACGAATTTTTATTATTTATTTTTTTAATACAAATTACAATAGGATGCTGTCATTTGACTGCACTTGGTAGTGGTAGTGTGGTAGATTTAACGTCAAATATTCTTTTCTTTTTTTTCAATTTAGACCTTGATTGTTCATATTTTCGTAAGGAATTTCTATTCACATTTTACTTTCGGAAATGATCAAGATCATATATTATTACGTAAAATTTTTTTATATTCTCTTTATAATGATTAATTAAAAAAAGAAAAAGGCATTAAGTAAAAAAAAAAAGGTATCTGAAAAGGGTTAGTGACATGAGCTATACCACCACACAGTAGTGTCATAAATTAAAGAGAAAATATAAAGAAAGAAAAGGGACTCTACTCGTTTGCGTAAATATCGTGTGTAAATACTACCTACCGCGGGTGGCGTAGTAGAATCTCTTTTTGCGAACCCCGTTTTACCTCCTCTCATTCCGTCCCCCTTCATCCCCATTAAAACTTTTCGCTTACTTACAATTAGACGAAATTTATTTCGAGCTCGTGGTGCGTGTCCCATTAAAAAAAGAAAGAAAAAAAGAGGAACACATCCAGTGGGTCGAATGTTTTGATAGTGGTTGAAGAAAACGAGTGGGGAAAAACTGGTTTAGGGGGAGGATAGGAGGTTGGTTGATGCCATTAGAAGAAGAGGTAGAGGTAGCAGCGCCATTTTATCTTGGTTGTTTAGTTTCTTTTATGACCTAAACAAGTATTATAAAATTCGTTTGGAACAATTGGAAAATTTTTTCGTATATTCTTTGTGTTTTTACTGATCATTAAAAAAGAATTTCCTATAAAACGCATCTTGCAAATGTCTGTCGTGTAAATTTTTTGGATGAAAATTCTCTTTCTCATCTTTTATGTTAAGTTTATGTTAAGTTAAATTTATGAAACTTTTCTATTCTATATAAATGTATCAGCTGAGTATATTTGTAACTTTGTTAAATCTGTCCCCTCCCTTCCCTTTCTTCTCCCCCACTCATTAATGAAAATGTTTGTCTTTTTTCGTTTCATTTTAATTTTTGATAAATCTTATCAAATTACTTACCTTAGAATTTTTGAAAGTGAATTTGAAAGAAAATCAACAACGTCTTGGATTTTAGTAATAGTACTAGTAGTAGTAATAGTAATAGTACTCTTAGGATGTGCGTAAAGCGTGTTTTACTTGGTTGTGTCGCCAGAAGTAAATTTATTCTTGACTAGTCGTAAGTAGCAGTCAGGAGCAACAGTGTAGTAAGCAGCAACAGCAACCTTTCTATACTACTCTCTTCCTGAAGTTAAACGAGCGTGTACCTCGAATTAGAATTTCCTTTTTCGCGCGACGAAATAGACGTTGTAAGAGAAATAGAGAAAGATAAACAAAGACAGAGTCAGATAGATGGATAGACAGACAGACAGACAGGAAAGCAAGCAAGCAGAAAGCAAGAGAGAGAAAGAATACACTTGTAAATCGAGCATAAGATTTTGACGCCTTTGAAGGCAGAGGTTGTGTGCGGTGGTGGCTGGCCGCCACCAACCTTTGCTGAAAAAGACACCCAACGATGAAAAGCAGTTCAGTTCTCGGGTCTTTCGTCAAATGTTTTGCCGACGCCTACGCTCTTTTAACGGAAATGCTTGTCATCTCACACACAGTCTCACGTACACGTATACGTACACGCACACGGCACAACGATTTTGAATTTTAAACGATCTTCTTCACTTTGTACGTTTAACGCTTTTCTTGGTCGTCCTAACTCTCCCCTCCTTTTTCCACAACGTCTGAACACATTCTTAAAGGTGTTTTTCGTTTATTTATTATTTAATATGTATTACATTATTATATTATTAATCCTTAACGGTCGTAAGTCACGTGGAAAGTGATATACAAATAAAATTATGTTATTTATAATTAATTAATTAATAATTTCATATATATTTGTAGTACTTCTTCAAAAAAGTAAATAAGTATTCTTTAATATATTATATAATATAATAATAAAAATAATTAAAAAAATAATTTAATAATAATTTAATTTTAATAATAATATAATTATTTTTTTTTATAAAATTAAAAAATTATTAATATATATAATTCATTATATTATTTATATATATATATATTTTATTATTTTATTATTTTATTATTTTATTATTTTTATTTAATTACTTGAAAACTGATCTTTAATCTTTTCATATGTTTCATCATTAACGAATCGAGTACACACAAATGTGCACACACACACACACACACACATTTTAAACGGATGGTGGGAAAGTGGGGGCATCAAATGAAATTCTTCGATGTTGGTAGATGATCTTGCTTTAACGACATTCGAGAAGTCGTCCTCGTTGACTTCGTCGTCGTCGGTACATTTACATTGAGTGTACAATAATAATCAGTCAACGACCGTGCTCACACATACACACATACACTTAAACGCTAGCTATATTACTACTTTTACGTCAGGGTCGGACGTGGTTGGTTGTATAGAAACCACGTTTTCGTATTCAGTCTCTCGTAAGCCTAACGTTGTGTTAGGTTAGTATTATCATCGTGTTGTTGTCTTTGTCTTCGTCACCATTTTCTTCTTTTATCTTTCTCTCTCTTTCTCTTTCTCTTTCTATCTCTTTTTCATCAGTGCGTTTCTTCTTTCCTTGTCTTTTGCAAGTCGTTCGAGCGCTATTTACCAATTCTATTCTTAAATGCTATGCAAAGCGCATGCTCGAAACGATTACCGCAAAACTGTGAGACGAGAGAGGAGGGAACTCGGACAAGGCTCTCCTTTCGTACAATAATTTGGCAAATCTCTAATCATTTGGCATGATCCACCACTGCTGCTCGATGTACACATACCGATTAGGATGATATAAACAAGAGGTATTTATGTTTTATATACGGGCGCCTAGACTGTTTTTAACTCAACTTTACTTTAACATATCACCCCACACATCGTGTTAGGTGAGTTTCTCGTGCGGAAATATTTTTAGACGGAATGATTTATATATTTTTGGTTTGTTTTTTTCATTGTTTTGTTTTTAGATCAATCATCTTAACTTTTGAGTTTTTATATAAATTTAAATTTCAATTGTCAGGTTATTCAAATTTTTGGAGATGATTATTAAGAATTATCAATGAAAAAAAAAAGTTTTTTTGCGCATACTGTGTCAACTTTTGAGAAGAAAATGTCTATATTTAAATAATTTAAGTAAAACTGAACAGTGAACATTGAACAATTAACTTGATCTTTGAATTCATATATAAATTTAGATTTAAATTGTCAATGGAATGAATATTGAATAAAATTGATATTTAGAAAAAGTTATTACATAATAAATATAATAATATGAGGCTGGCTAGAAAAGTTGACAAATTTTGAGAAAGAAAATGTCTATATTTGTTTAAACAATTTTGAATATAAAACCCAACAATGGAATACTTATAATGTTGTTTTTTTGTGTTACAATTTTGATTACAACATAACTCTCGCGTGCATTAAATAATTTCTTCCCGTTAGGTGTATTGATATATTATAATATGAAGAAAAAAAAATAAACTAATGGATAAAAATAAAAGAAGAAAAAGAAAAATATATTAAAAAATGTAGAAGAAGAAGAAGAAAAAGAAGAAAAAGAAGAAGAAGAAGACGTCCTTCAACGATTGGTTCTCAGTTGAGTCAGGTCAGCTATCATCGGAGCTGCTCTATTCTCGTTTGAAACCACTTGTTTTTCCTGCTCCAGGCGTATTTAAGCGGCGTTGTAAATAAATAGCATCTCTATATGTATGACGTTGTGTAAGTGATCGTAGAACGTCGTTGTCCCCGATCCTCTTGTCTGACTGTCCATCCGTCTGTCTGTCTGTCTGTCTGTTTCTCTGTGTCTGTGGCAAAACGTGTTCATCGTATGTGTGCGTACGTGCTTAGAGGATGATGATCGTTTTTCAAGTAGGTAATAGGAAACGATGGAGGTGGTAAAGGGTAATGGAAAAGAAGGCTGAAGAGAAGGAGGAAAAAAGAAAAAAAAAGAAGAAGAAAAAACGTCGTTTGAATAATTAAAAAGAACGCGTTGTTGTTTACGTTGTATATCGATGCGACAAGTTTTTTTTTCTTGTTTTTACCACAGCCTTTGGCCTTCATGGAATTTATTGATAGTTTATTTTACCAATGCTAAATTTAATCGAGTGGAGAGCGACATTTTTTTTTTTTTAACCAGTTAAGCGTGTTTGACGACTATATCCGTCATGGAGATGTGGCAGAATTTTGTGTCATGACGTCTATATCTGCCATGCGTAAAAGTTTGTTACAATTTGATGTTTAAATTGTAATTTTGGCGAAAACTAAATTATATTCGTAAATTTCAATATGTTTCAAATGTTTAGAGGTCAAGAAAAAAAAAAGTCAAGAATAAATTTTTAACTTCTATAAATATTCGATTTTTTCTCTAATTTTTCCGTATATTATGTATAAATATATGTTCATATTAAAAAACTATGTGTACATTACTAAAAAAAATTGTTCATTTTCTAAAATAAAGTGGTTTTTTTGATTTATTATTTCAACAGCGCCACTTACTCTGTGTTTGACGACTATATCCGTCATCGCTTGATTATCGCGGCACACACCGGAGCGCGCTCAGCGCATAGATCGCCGCCACGCTTAACTGGTTAAATAATGTTTCTTTTTTTCTCTTCCTATTTTTTTTTTTTTTTTCTTTCAACTAAAAGTATTGTATTATACTTATCGTAAAACGAGACACGATAACAAAATGTTTAACGATAACGAACAACTTGAAAGAGGAAGAAAGAAAGAAAAAGAGGGAGAGATAAGATATTAACCAAACGATAAAAGTGAAACAAACATAGAAAATCAAACAGGGAAAAGAGAAGGTGATAGGGAGTGAAGAGACAAATAACGAAAAAAACACGATTACAAAGATAGTTCAAATAATCTAATAATTATCTTGTAGCCTTTTTTTCCGATAGTGTATATATATATATATATATATTAATGTTTGTTATTTTTTTCTTTTTTTTCTTTATTTTTTTTTTTAGAAATCTACGCGATTTCTCTTACGAACTAACTCGTGTTTATATTGGAACTATTGAACTCAAAAGGAAAGTTTGTTTAGAAATTTTTGCGAGTTTATCATCAGCGGACAGTAAACAGAAGCAATGTAGGAGGGTGGATGGGAGGGGTAGGAGGGTTCATCCGACGTTAGTTTGTAGTAGTAGTAGTAGCTGTAGTAGTAATAATAATAATAATAATAATAATAATAATTCGTTGTAAATTTGCTTGTAAATTCGCGATTGAGAATAAATAAATACAACGATATATGCTTGTATAATATTATATAAGATGTTTGCAAGAGCCAAGAAAAGGCCTTCGTCTTTGCGACGAACGATGTGAAAGAAAGAAAGAGAGAGAGAAACTCTTCGTTCTCTATTATCTCATTCTAATGTATTCTTTTTTTTTTTGTTTTTTTTTTTCATTCCATCTTATATAATTATACTTTATTCTTAAACTCGGATGATTAAACGATACTTTGAATCTCGTGTACTTTGTTATGCATTGAATACAAAAAATAAAAGAAAAAACACATTAAAATATATACATATGTATAAATATATGTATGTATGTACATAAATTGGAATCCTAGAATTTTTATTCCGATTGAAAAATCGTCGAACGAAAAATGTTGAATTTTTTTTTTTTTTAATCCTTTACTTCTTCTTTTTCATTTTCTTCTTGTTTTTCTTTTACCATGGACAAAACAAAAGCACTTAAGAATAGATTAGCATATACTCGAGAGGGAAGAAATATGTATAAGTAGTAGTAACAATAGTAGTAGGACTCTCCTCGAATCGGAAGGAAGAAAAATTGGAAGGAAATTTGTCCCTCGTACGATTGGAATCCGGTTTCCGTCCTCCTACGACAGAGGAGAGTGCAGGAAAGAAAGAAAGAAAAGGAATAAAAGAAAAAGAGCCAAAATAGAAGAAAAAAAAGAAAGGATATAGAAGCAAGAGGTAAGACAGAGAGAGAAGAGATAAAAAGGGAAAAAGGGACAATACCGAACCAAGTAAGGAAGGAAGGAAGAACCCTCCTCCAAAAGCTCGACACAATCGCGATTAATTTTCTATCGAGCCCGTAGATTTTCGCGACCCCTCGGAAAAGCGTGTCCCCCTCTCTCTCTCTCTCTCTCTCTCTCTTTTCCTCTCTCTCGTAAAAACTACGACGGGTTTCTTGTTGTTCGTTCATTCGTTCGTTCATTTCGTTCGTTGGTCTCTCTTTCTCTTGTCCCCCAATCATCCACCACTACCACCCCCTACTACCACCACCACCACTATCACTGAACCCTTGTTACGCCCTCGCTCACGATATATTCTACCTTTTCATTGTCGACCGGTAACCGGTAACCGGTAACTGACGACGACTACGAAGAACGCGTTCCTGACATTGCCTTCTCGACATTCTCGTCACCCTCCCACTCTTTCTCTCTCTTTTTCTCTCTCATTTTATCTTTTACCCTCTTTTCACGCCCTTTAGAAGCATTGTCGTTTGACGAGCGCCTGTCATCCGTCTGTCGTTCCATCTTCTCTCTCTCTCTCTCTCTCTCTTTCTCTTTTTCTTTCATTCTTTCCCTTTCTCCCATATAAAGACCACGATCAAAAACGGATAGCAGGGAACACGAATGGCCATCATCGAGGAACCGTAACGATCCCGATAGCTGTCCTAATGTGCTACGATGAATTCGATTTGACGACAAGAGTTACAAAGGTTGTGTTACCACCTTTTTTTTAGATGCCCCCCCCCCTTTTTTCTTTTTTTTCTCTCTTCTTTTTTCTCCTCTGTCTCTCATCTTTTGTGATAGACGGAAACGATTGCTTGATTTTTAGCGAATTGCTGTCGGATTTTTTCACGCTTGTTGCGGTGCAGTGGGGTGGTAATGCCGATACGTTGCGGTACCATTGTGTATGTCTACTTTAGGACAATAGAAAAACGAACGATGGTAGCAGAGGGGTGGTTTTTATATAATAAAAAACAGAAATATACAAAATTCAGAAAAGATGTTTCCTTTTCTATTTTTATTTCTCTTTCTCTTTTTTGCAAAATCGACAAGGTGAAAAGTATATGTCACTTGGGGGAAGAAATGCTGCTGCCAGGGTAGAAATAGTTGTTGTGGTGGTGGTGCGTATGATGGTTGTGATTGCGATGGCATACACTACGTCAAATTTCCCTCTCTCTTTTTTTCTTTCTTTCTCTCTTTCAGTGGAAAAGCATGCGACGTGAGCTTTTCAGGCAATCTCTCATCCGTGCAGGTCACGTCGGAAACGCTCGCGAATACGTCAGGAGGACATCGTGCACTGATTTAGTTTTCTATCTCCACCTTCTCTCTCTCTCTCTCTCTCTCTCTTTTCTTTTTATTTCTATTCCACCCACCCTTACCCTCTCATCTCTTTCTCACACGTTTTAGGTAGTATTATTCTTTCTCTCTCTTTTTTTCCTTGATCTCGGAGCCTACCGTTGGGAGGGTGTCTCATAAATACACACCACTGATAGCAGGGTTGATTCCCAGAGGATAAACCACCGGAAGTTCATTTTTTTTCCTTTTTTCTTTTCTTTTTCAATCCCTTCCTTCCTTCTTTCTTTTTTTTTTTTTGGTCCCTCATTTAGGAGACGACTCCGAAAAAAAAGATTCAAAAGATATATGTGCCGGTAATTATGACAGCACGCTATTAAGGATAAGTCAACAAAACAAAAAATAAAGTTAGCCGCGGGTTTTTTTTATTATTATATGAACCATTGAACAAAGTTTTTGCCTCATACTTTTAAAATCCCCATTGTCCATAATTTAATCTGCATTATGTATATGTGAGAGGGTGGATTGAAAAGTTATGAGCCTAAGTTAGAAATAGTTTTCTTTTTTTTTTCTCAATGCAATTCATTTGAATTCCAAACAAATAAAGGTTTTACTTTTTGTTAAAGCTCAAAAATTGTCAACTTGTATCTCTCTCACGTGTATCATCTCGATATCAAGGTCATTGTTTTGTTTTCTTTTTTTAAATCATTGTTCAAAATCGATATATACTACGATAATGAACTAAAATTTTCAATCCTTTTTTTTTTGTTTAGATTATTTAACGAAATTAATGATTCTTTATCTTTTTTTTTTTTTTTTTTTTTTTTTTTTTTTTTTTTTTAACAAAATATCAAATAAAAAATACAGAAATTGAGGATTTAACACGTGTATGTCGTTTTTCTCGTCATTTACTAGTACTAAGTTTAAAGAACCTACCACAAAAAAATATTAGAAATATTCTTCAATCTCGAA
This sequence comes from Polistes dominula, assembly GCF_001465965.1. The sequence goes on along the minus strand of NW_015148990.1, from coordinate 1,990,861 downwards.
AGAAGAAATTTCTTGGCACGTCGTCGTCACGCGTTGTTGGGTTGGTTCGTTTAAAAAACGCTGATCTCTCTGATCTTTCTCTTCCTATCTTTTTTCTTTTCTTTTTTTTTTCTCTTTTATGGATTCGTTAGTTAACGTGCTGTCGAGAGACACCAAAGACTAACTACTCGAATGGAATAAGCAAACGTAAAGAAAGAGCAACTCAAATTGGCTGATACTTCTTCTCTTCTCTCATACTTTCGCGTGTTGTTGCTTTGATTACTTTGACTTCGGTTAACTTCGATTTCTCTCTCTCTCTCTCTCTCTCTCTCTCTCTCTCTCTCTCTCTCTCTCTCTCTCTCTCTATCTCTCTTCCCCTTTTTTCTTTCTTTCTCTCTTTATTCGTGGATCAACCACTCGATCGAATTTTCTTGCTCGGATGATGAAACCAGTTATCCGCAGATGACCCGATAAGGAATCTCGTTTGATTTCACGATTCTTTTTTTTTATTTTATATTTTTTATTTTTTCCTTTTTTACTATTTTTTGTTTCTTTCTCTAATATAGCAAACTCATTCCACGCATCACTGTTTTATACAAAGTTAATTCAATTTACACGTTTTATCTCTGCTTAAAGTTTGAAATCCATTATCCGATAACAGGAAAATATATATGATATTTATATCGAAACATTTTGTAGAAATGTGTAGGCAAAAAATTTTGTCAGCACAATACAACAACACCCTTCGTATTTATGCGAACACGTTTAATTAATTATACGTAAAGATTATACAAATAAATTTGAAAAGAGAGAGAGAAAGAGAAGAAAATAGGGTTCTTTTTAATTAAAATTATCATACGAAATGGACGATGGGCTAAACTTTTTTTATTTTATTTTTTTATTTTAATCAAACTAGTCGCAATAGAAGAATGTTTCTTGTTTTATTTATTCTTTTTTTTTTTGCTACTAATCGTATAAAAATAAATTTTCGAATTTAACGGAGAATTTACGAGCGGCGTGAGTCGGTCGCGAGAAATGTTTAGCCAGTTTCATACTTTGTGTGTGTGTGTGTGTGTGTGTGTGTGTGTCGTTTGCTAAGCGACGAGGAACATACACAACCGGTTTTCAAGTTGACGATGCCTCCTTCGGGAACGTTAAAGTTTTACCTTTTCGATCGTAAGCGGTCTCTCCGGTAGTCGGTCAGCTCTTTGCCTTTTGTGCGAAACTAAAGAACGAATCGTCGTTTGGAGTCCTGTTCTCTTTCGTCCCATTCGTAAAACACGTTGACTTTTCTTCTTCTTCTCCTTCTCTTTCTTCTTGTTATTACCAAACGTTTTAATGTGTTTTCTTTTTAAATTTGTAATACTAATAGTTAAACATGTATCACGGTTAAAAATCAATTAAAGAAAAACTACTGTTACCTTTAATCGAGAAAATATCCCTAGAGTCTTTCGCAATTTGTTATCTTGTCTTGATCGATTATCGAGTTGGTTGATAGGTCATCATTAGATATTTAAATACCAACGATCTTTATCTTTCTAATTAATTAAATAATTATTTATGAAAGAAGAATGAAGTTTCGATAAATTGTTTGTAAATTATTATCGATACGATCAAAAGTTTTTGATACGCGCACTATGATATGAAATATTTTTGATTATTGAAAGTTATGTAAAATTCGTGAAAAAAGACTGGATCGCTGAACGGACTGAACTGAGACTCAAACCTGGATCTTTCACTTTCCGGGCGACTGCTCTTATCTATTTGAGCTTATCCAGGACCCACCGACCAATCCCTCTCCTCGAATGCTTAATAAGTTTGGCATGGAGGCGTTCGTCCCACAGTTGTGTCTCTACAAAGCTATGAGATTTTTATGACACGTATAGAAAATTAAATTAGAAAAATTTACTGATATAGAACAAAATTTGTTAAAACATTAATTAACGTGACTTAATTGTATATTATTTGTTAAATTAATAACATTTTTTTTTCTTTTTTATACAATTCATTTAAATAATTTTTTCATTAAAATTAAAAGAAATTAAGTGCAACTCGTTTTTTTGATTAATCCATTTATAAATTGTTTTAATAATCTTTCAAGAAAGTTTTTCATTTACAATTTGAAAGATTTGATCCTAATTTTTATAACGTTAATAGAAACACGTACAAATAATAAAGTGATATGAAATCTAACATATAACTATAGTACATGAAAATGTGTAATATAAAATGCATTTATAGTTGTTCTGAAACATTCAATCTATAGTATAATAGTAATAAGTATACGTACTCAATTTCTTAACAAATGGCGTCTCTTGTCTTACCATTGGAGTATATCCGGGAGGTAATCTTCTTAACGAGAAGAATCTTCCCTTATACTCAAGTGGTGTGTAAGGGTAAGGGAAAGAGGAGGAGGAATAGTTTAGGGGGAATGAGAGAGATGATACCTCTTTGGCAAATCCAATAAGCGGCTATCGGATACGCTTGTCTACTTTTCGAAGAGATGAAATTCGTGACCGAACGAAAGGAAGGAGAGGACCAGTAGTGTTGTAAGTGAAAGAGAGAGAGATATAAAGAGAAAGAGAAAGAGATAGAGAAGTATAAAAAAGAAGAAAAGAAAGAGAAAGAGGAAGAAACAATCCTATTCTCGTGAAACCCCGAAAGAGTCCTCGGATTGAGCCGAAACGAGTGGCAGGTGCGCGAGTCTCTCGAATGGGGAGGGTATACGAGACCCTTAATACGCTATTTCATCGCTCATAATCCTTCCCTGTTGCCCTATACGTTCTCTTTGTTTCCTAGAATGTCCCTCCTAGGAAAAGAAGAATAGTCCTAACCGATGACTATATCCTCTATCTTATTTCTATCTTCTTCTTTTTATCTTCTAAATAGTTTTTTTTAGAAAATTAGAACAAATTGAATGAAGTCTGATTAAAGTCTTTTATCGGTCTGATGCAAGCCTTGTACATTCGTGTCTTCCTTTTGATGCTCATATGTTTGTTTCTCATATGATATCCCTAAGATATCCAGAGATTATGGAAGCTTTGATTATTTGGTCTCTTACTTCCTACTACTACTACTATTCATGTAGATAAACAATATTCAGAAATTCGATTTATGACGGGTTGTTTAACGATAATATTCTCTCTCAAAGGATGTAAAAAAAAGAGTTATAATTATTTGTCCATGTTTCTTATATCGTGGTGCATCATATATTTTTTCTGATTTAGGATTAAGAAGTTTAGTAGTACATCGTGATAAAAACATCATTCTTCTTTTATTCCTCCTTTGTCTTATCATTTCGTTGCAGTCGATAGAACGAACAACAGAACCAAGCAAGCAGACAGGCAGACCAGGGATATTCGATTAACGGGAAAGTTCGAAACGTTCTTCAAGTAGATTTACGAGGGTCGTTGGATTAGAAGAAGGGAAAAAAAAGATAATAGAAAGTCCTCACTTGCTTTTCTACTACGAGAAGACACAGTTTCTCTATCGGTTTGCCGTTAGACTTGCTAAACTTTCAAAGACCCAACGTGTATGGGACAGATTTTCGCATCATTATTTGTCGGGTTTTTTTCTCTCACTCTCTCTTTTTTCTATCGATAAAAGAAATTACCTAACACCAGTTTTTATTTACACCTTAATTAATCATCATTATTATATAACAAATGTTATGAGAATTTTTTTTTCTAATTATTATTACCAGTTCTTTTATTGAGAAAAATATTTTGGGATAGGTGACCGAGTTATGGCAACTTAAGGATCACATCTATTTTCTTTTTTTTTTTTTTTGCAATAAAAAAGGGGGTTAGGTCAAGAAAAAAACTGTCCTTTTATCGAAATACATTGAATGTTTTTTTCTTTATTTAACAAGTTTCACGATTCCTAACTCGTTAATCGATCATTTCGTTGAATAGTTTTGATCCACAAATGGAACAGGGGAGGTTACAGAGAGAATGTATGATGTAAATAACAGTTTTAGTATAACGTTGACAAAAGTAACGACGAAGTGGACTCCGGGACAATAAAGGGCTTGTATTGTGTTCTCCCTTTATCGTCCGAAAAAAAGGATAAAAAAAAAAGAACCATTTGGCACTTACAAACGCAGGTGTTACGACACTTACTTTCATCTTGCATGCATCTGTACGAACTTATTTATAAACTTTCTCTCGATTCAAATAACAATATGTTAGTTTTATATCGATCGAGATCTTTTTAAAGGTAAAAAGGTTTCATAGAAAGTAAGGGTAGGGAGGGGGTAGGAAGGTAAAAAAAAATTGCTAGAAAATCTTTCAGAGAATTATCCCTTTCTCTTTCATTCTTTCTTTCTTTCTTACTTATTCTCTAATGTAAGAGCCATCAAGAAACTGCGAAAAGTAAAATCGAGTTTAGCCAAGGGCAAGAAGGTTCTCGCGTTTTTAACCACTTCCTTCTTTCTCTCTCTCTCTTTCTCTCTTTTCAGCGTTTCGAGGCATCGGAGAGGAAACAAGAAAAAAGAAGACGCCGAAGGGTGATGGGTGGCGGAGTGCAAAGGGTCTCGTTTAATGCCTCCAAGCAAAATTCACAAAATACTCGAGCAGCTGCTTCTTCTTCTTTCTCTTTCTCTCTCTCTCTTTTTACACACCCTCTCGATTCGGGCCATTTTCTCGCTCCTCGTTCTGTCATTCACCACACCCCTCTCCCATTCCGGATCCTCCATTTCCGCAGCTTGCCGCTCCTTCCCTTCCCTTCCCACCCTTTCTCTTTTTCCTTTCTCCAGGAAAGTCTTCCGGCGGTCCGCACTTCCGTCGTCCTCACCGACCGCATCCATCCTATCTTCCGTTACGATTTGCACCTTTTCTTTTTTTCTTTTCTTCTTCTACTTTTTTTTTTTTGTATTTTATTTTTCTTCTTTATTTAACATGAGTAACATTTAAATGATGAGAAAGAAAAATATATTATCAACAGATAGGGTGGAAATGAGGGGGGTTGAAGAGACATCAGTTTCATCGTTTAATAATATTACCAAGTATTGTTAAACTTTTACAAAAAATGTTAATTATTAAATTTGTTCTTGCTGAATTTATATAACTTTAACAAGAATCTAATCTTGAGAGAGAGAGAGAGAAAGAGAGAGAGAGAGAAAGAAAGAGAGAGAGAGAGAAAGAAAGAGATAAATCAATCAAGCAGTGTAAATATTTTATTTGTGAACATTTTTTATGAACGGCACGTATCATGTTAATAACAATTTTTTTGCTATTTTCTTTTAGAGATTGTTTGGAGAACAATGAAGGGTGGTTATTTCCAATCTTCGTAAATAGTCATCTTTGTTACATAATATTTCTGTTAAATTAAATTACAAATAATTTAAACCTTCTAGAAGTATTATTCAATAAATAAATTCAAAGTTGAAAGAAAAATACACTTACCAACAAAATTCACTTAATTATAAATAATCGATTCGAATCAATTAAAAAGGGGGAGTTAACTTGTAATATACCAAAAAGGAAGTGAACCTATAATTAAGCAATTCGTCGTAGTTTTCGTGTTTAGGTACGATCAAAAACTGTTGGGTCCCGGAAGATTATGAAAGGGACTACGGTTACAAAAGGGTAACGTCGTTGCATTAAAGAACAGGTGTAACTTTTAAAAAGGGTGAGAGGAGGGCTGTGTCCCTATTAGACGGAAAAAAATATGTACACAGTGAAAGAGAATGTTAGCGAAGGAAAGGAAGGAAAAGAAAGGAAAATGAAAGGAATGGGGTTAGGGGAAGGGGTGGGAAGGGGGAAGGGGGTTAGTATTCGATGTACCTGTACAATACAATGAACTTCGGTAATAGGGGAGATCGTTCCGCGTGATCGATCGATCATGTTGATCTTTGGTGACACTCCCCGAACATTTTATGACAACCCGACCGTGTGTCCTCTTCGATTTTCTATGTTACTTTCTCTTCATCGGTATATCATCATCATCATCTCCTGTTTGTAAATCTTTTCAAATCCTATTGTTCTTTTCAAAGGTATTACGAGATTAAATTATAGGAGAAAAAATAATATTTGACTTCTGTGTATAGTGTTTTTTTATGGTAGTTAAGAGATAGAAAGCTATATTGATATATAGGAGAAATAATATTTGACTTCTATGTATAATGTTTCATGGTAGTTAGAGTAAAAAACTATATTGAAATATAGGGGAAAATAAATATATATATACTAGGATGCTCCAGCCACGCGTTGCTATGGCTTTATTATAAAATGTTGATTTAATATAATTTTAAACTATTTAATAAATTATAACAACGCACAAAATAATAATAATATACGAAGAAATAGAAAAAGTAAGGTTATGATGTCGTATTTAAATTGAAATAATTGAATTAAAATACGATGCCATCTATCGAATACTTAAACAATCTAGAAATCTAGATAACCTCTAAATAATAAATACTTAAATTAGCAATAAAAAATACAAAATCGCGATAAAAATTATCCTGTATTTTAAGTTGAAAAAAATAACACAAAATAACCAAAATTTCATTAAGATTGGTTCAGTAATTTCGAAGTTCATTGGAAATCAACAATGTGACTCATTTTTTATATATGTGCCCATAATTATGAAAGTGGTCTAAGTCATATATCTCTTGTTTCGAGATATTTAAAGATTTATACTTGAACATTATATGAATTCTACACAATATTGAAATAACAAACATTATCTAACGATTCATTTTTGATAATATCGTGAAAATTACATTGAATTTATTTAGTTTATAATAATGGTGCGTAATAACTGATAAACTCATTTTTTATTAATTTTGACTTAGACCACTTTCATAATTATGGGCACATATAAAGATTGATAATGATTGTTTGAAAGTAAGTTACGTTTATTCTTAACTCCCCACCCCTCCCCTTACAATTCCTTCTTCTGCATTCTCAAAACCTTACTCCATATCTCAAATTCGTTTGACATTCTAACAATAGACACTACACAGACGTAATTTAGAACCTTCTTGTGTTTCGATCCGTCTAGTAATTTATTTTTTGTTTTGCTATCGCATCAGAAATGAAAAATCGAAATCAGCTCGTCCATTCGTCTCCTAACATAAGTAGATTTCTTATTTTTCTTTTTTCTTCTTTCTTTTTGCTATCGCATCAAAAATGAAAAATCGAAGTCAGCGTCGATTCGTCTAGTAGATTTTTATTTTATGTTTTTTCTTCTTTTTTTCTGCTATCATGTCAGAAATGGAAAATCAAAGTCAACGTTTATCGTTAGATTTTGCAGTTTTATTATCGTAAGAGTGTGTTATACAATGCAATGAATGCTAAAATACAAAAAATTACGTGTCATATGTAGAATAGAAAAAGAATTCGTTTGATTTATGAATCAGTATCAGCGTCTAAATAAATTTTGTTAATTTTGATTTGAAAAAATGTGCCCACCACTCATGTATCGTTTAGGTCAGAAAAAAATTGAAGGGACCTATTGATACATCAAATTAGATCATTTAAAATATCTTTGATAAAAAAAATATAAAAAAAAGAAATCGTTTTATTTGTCATCGATAAAATCATTTGAATGATCTTTAGAACATTTTAATATTTATATAAAAATAAAGAAATGCACTAAACTATGATAAAAAGAAACGCTAAATTTAAAATTATAAGAAGAGAAAACTTAAGTGAAAAATGAATGGTTACGATAAGAAAAATAACAAATCAGTACACACCCTAGATAGCAAAGAATGAAATCGAGGGTAAGTCGATCTGCGTCTAACGATAAAATCGAAGGGTGAGAGTGAGAAGGTAGAGATTGGAGGGGGTTGTTGGTTAAGGCTTATTCGTCACGTTTACGCGCTTGATCCTCCTCGGTCTCTTTGAGTTAAAATAAATGATGTTTTATCTCGTAGTGATTTCACCCCCAAAAAAACCTTATATGTAAAAATCTTTAAACAAAAAAAAGGATTCAACACTTAAAAAAAAGAAAACGATTATTAATATAATTTTATTAAAATAATCATTGTTCAAATAACATGGTATTCGAAAGAATAAATAAAAGAATTCCTTCTTTTAACATTTCACACCTTTCTCTAAAATTCGAAAGAAAGAAAAAAAAAAGAAAAAGTGGCGTTAGGAATGTAGTAATAAAATCTTCGCGTGGGAGTCAAAGTTTTCGTAAATTTATGTACAAGACAGGGGTTGTTATATCGTGCGTATGTGTATGTACAAACGTAATATATGTATGCAAATAAAAAAGAATAAAAAAAAAAAGAAAGGATTTTAGCGCCGGCTCTTCTTTCCTTTTTTTTTTTTTTTTGAGAAGTTAGTGTCGGCGGTGTTTGTTAAAAGAGAAAGAGATAGAGAAAAGGTAAGAAATAAAATAACAAAAAAAAAAGGAACGATGAACTTTCCTTAATAGTCTTTCGTTTATCTCGCGTCTCTCTTTTGAATATCAAAGGTGCATACGGCGCTTGATTCTGTCACGTTACGAGCTCAAACGATATATGAACGGGCTAAGAAACGAGAAAGAGTAAAAGAGAGTTGTAAGAAAATGAGAAAGAGAGAAAGAAAGAGAGAGAGAGAGGCGCACGAGAAACTCGTGATCTGCTCAACGATTATCAACGTATGTAATATGTGTATGGGTTATGTGTGTGTGAACACATGTATGTTTATGCATACACATATAACCGCACAATTTCTTGGCACGAAAATTATTACGACTGAGGTCATTAAACTTACGAACGTTCGCAAAATGCGTAGACGCCGGCAATATATTGACTGTAAATCCTTTACCAGGTTAGCCTTTTCGTTACGCCACTAAAATCACTGGAATTCTCTTTCTTTTTTCTCCTTTTTTTGTTGCCTATTACTCTCTCACGTAGTTTGAACACAACCGCGAAATGTTACTGTACTAATAATGAAATTATGATTTATTCTCTCACAGTCCGAAGAAGTTTTATTGCAATCAATGAGAAGAGAATCATAGTTCCTTTTTTTCTTCTTCATGTTTCATATATACGTATATATAAAGTGCATACAAATTTTTGTCATTTTATTTCCTTCGAGATTTATTCCCTTGCAATGACCCGGCAAATTTATTTGAAATTCGTTTATCCTTATTATTATTTTATATAGTCGTAATTTTTTTCTTTTTATTTTTGTTTTTTTTTTTTTAGTTACACAAAAACTGTACAAAAAAAAGTTCAAATTCTAAATTTTTTAAATCAGACTTTTTGTCTTATCGTTAAAAATGATACTTTTAATAAGATTTAAAATTACAAAATATGTTTTACAATTAGTTAAAATTATAATAATAGGTGCATTATCATAAACATTTAGAAACATACTAAATTCTTTTTGGATCAATGAAATTATTTGGAAATTCCAACGCACAAGATTTTTCTCATCATTTTCTTTTCTTTTTTTTTTATTTTTGTTCTGCACGCGACCTTGTCTGTATTGTTTTCTTTTTTTCTTATTATTAATATTATCATTATTAGAATTTTCCCGTAGGATATGAGCGAAGGTGTTATCGTTTATGCTACGTGTACCGTAGACGTGTCACCAGTTTTATTATTGCGCTTTATGACGTTTAGTCGAGCATGAAAAGTAAATCAACGTCGGGTCCAGGCCATATAACGTCGTGTATGTGTATATATGTGTTAACATAGTGAAATACGTGGACGTATGTAGAAAACCCATATGTTCATAGAGGAATATTGTATAATATATACGCACACAACATCAACGGGGTCACGCGCACTTTACTTCACGGCCTTTTCTTGTAGGCGCTTCACACACGATATAATACCACAACTTCCCTACGTAACTCTATTTAAATCTTTATCTTCATCTCTTTTTCTCTTTCCCTTTCTTTTTCTTTTATTTTTTTTTTTTTTTTTTTTTTTTGGTTTTTGTATTATAAACGAATTAGAAAATTTTTGTTATTTTCTTTATCTTTGTCACCTAACTTATAATACACGCATATTTGGATCATTATCTCGATATATAATTTTACGTTAGTTAAACACATTTATATTAATTGGAAAAATAATAGTTCGAATATTTAAAAACTGTGTTTTCCAATTTAGATAATATAGGCTTCCCTAAACATTTTTTCTTCTTCTTAATTTGGATAAGAAACAAAATTGAACGATGACAAAATTTCTTTTTTTTTTTTATCTTTCATAAATATATATATTTTTAATAATTTTATATAATATTAATAACTAATTATTTAATATTATATATTATATTTATATTATATATATATATATATATATATAGAAATTATATAATAATTATATAATATTATATTATATAATTAAATTAAAATACTATAAACTCTATAAATTTATAAAATTATTGTTAATTGACATTAGGAACACGGAAGTTCTTGCCGCAAATGCCAAATCCCGCCATTGTTTCCGTGTCCTGAGCGCGATCCTTCCATTCGCGGTCTTCGTATCCTATTTCTTTTAAGTCCTTTCTAATATTGGATTGAAAAGAAAGTATCCGCGGAATTTGCCAATATATAGTGCTAGCGTCGAAATCTCGGTTTGTATGATTTGTATCGGGTTATACTATACGCCGTTTGAAAGATGACATTTCAAGCTACGTTCTCTATGAAGACAGTTTCGCAATTCGTCGTGCGTGTCAAAAGTTATATTCCATTGAAAATAAGTGGAATTTCCGAAGAAATACGCTATGTGATGCTTTATTACTATAAAAAAGGCAAAAACGCTGCAAAAACATGCCGAAAAATTTGTACAGTTTACGGTGAGGATGCTGTAAGTGATCGTCGCACACAGGAATGGTTTGCTCGATTCCGTTCTCGAAATTTTGATGTCAAAGATGCACGACGCTCTGGCCGGCCAATCGTCGAAAATGTTGATAAAGTCATGGAGTTAATTGAGGTAGACCATCATGTGAGCACTCGATCGATAGCCCAGGAACTAAATACCACTCATACAACCGTTTTGAACCATTTGAGTAAGGCTGGATACAAAAAAAAGCTGGATGTTTSGGTGCCAYACGACTTAACGCAAAAAWRCCTTTTTAATCGAATCAATGCATGCGATACACTGCTGAATCGCAATAAAATCGACCCATTTCTGAAGCGGATAGTGACTGGTGATGAAAAGTGGATCACATACGACAATGTAAAGCGTAAAAGATCATGGACGAAGACTGGCGAAGCATCCCAAACGGCGGCCAAGCCCGGATTGACGGCCAAGAAGATTTTACTGTGTGTTTGGTGGGATTGTAAGGGAATCATCTACAATGAGTTGCTGCCCTATGGCCAAACACTCAATTTGGACATATATTGTCAACAACTGACCAGATTGAAGCAGGCGCTTGACCAGAAACTGCCAGAATTGGTGAATATAAAGGGTGTTGTGTTCCATCAGGACAACGCTAGACCGCACACATCTTTAACGACCCGGCAGAGACTCCAGGAGCTTGGATAGGAGGTTATATCGCACCAGCCGTATAGTCCGGACCTGGCAAAAAGTGATTACCACCTTTTCCGATCCATGCAAAATGCTATTGGCAGTACTATGCTGCCCTCAAAAGAGGCTTGTGAAAATTGGTTATCTCACTTTTTTGCCAATAGGGATGAGGGCTTCTATGAGAGAGGCATAATGAAATAACCTTCAAAATGGCAACAAGTTATCGAACAAAACGGCGCATATTTTACCTAAATCGGTTTATTCATTCTTTGTAAATTTAAATTTGAAATAAAAGTAAATTTCCGCGGATATTTTCTTTCCAATCCAATATTATCCTCTCATCTACGTCTCGGTCTACCTAGTGGTCTTTTTCCGTTTAGTATACCGACCAATATTTTGTGCGCCGTTCGATCCTTCCCCATGCGCGCTACGTAATCAGCCCATCTTAATTGGCGTGATTTTATGACGAAAAAGAAAATTAAATTAAATTAAATTTTCCAATTTAAAAAGAAAATATATTATACATCATAACTTTCCTAAAATACATTTGATTTTGTTATTTGAGAAAAAAGAAAAAATGCCTTGACAAAATGTCGAGAAATAATTAAAAATCTATAATGTTATAAATAAATCAAACTATCATCAAAAGTAATCGAACTAAGCGTAGATGTAAAACAACATTAAATATCTTCTAAACTTTCGATCGATTTAACAATAGTTTTGATTTAAACGACGACATCTTTTTATAATCGATTATCTCTTTTTCTGTTGCAGGTAAATAAGGAACGAAAAGTGGCATTTCTATCAACACAAAGTCTTTTTTTCTTCTCTTCCTTGCTAGAGGAACGTGTGTCGAGTTAAAAGAAGTGAAAGGAAAAGTACTTTTTTCTACTCTTTTTTTTTTTTTTTTGGTCCAAAGGATGGCAGACGCTTTTCTTTGTGCTCGGTCTTCTTTGTTACAGTAATAGTAGTAGTAGTAGATGTCTTCGTCTTAGCGTAGGTGGTGGTTGTGTCGGTTTGAGCTGAGTTAAAGCGGATTTTATCGCATAGCGTGCCGACTTTTATCGAAAATGCCGTTCTCGTCGTCCTTAACACCCCGTTGGGGACGAAGAAGCCGTGATTTATACGAGGGTGATCGTCCGTCGTAAGCCTCTCGCGTTAGAATCGATCGAAGCACGCGAACTTCGAAGGGTAGGTGGTAGTAGTAGCAGTGGTAGTAGTAGTGGTGGACACGTGAACGTGCAACCGAGAGTCAAAGAAAAAAAGAAAGTGAGTGAAAGAGAGAAAGGGATAAAGATAGAGGGTGGGTTCTGGTCACGTCGCTACGGAATTAGATCGTTCGAAGTATTTTTCTCTCTCACTCTCTCACTTTCATTCTGCCAATCGAGATTTCGGGGAAACAATTTACGTGAATCGTGTTCGGGAGAATTAGCTTTGATTAACCACCGAAATAATCGTATTTTCATTAGGGAACCTAGTACTACTATTACTACTACTACTGTCTGCATGTTCYATCATCTATTTAAATATTTGCGAGACAAGCGCAACAGCAGGAAGATGAGTAGGAGGAGGGGTGGAGAGGAGGAGGAGGAAAAGGTGGATTGTTCGTTTGCCATATCTAAAAAGAGATATATATATATATACGCGAGTTCGCTTTGATTAATTTGCTATTTAATAATTGCTTTGAAGTGTGGCCGATGAGAAAGCGAATTAATTTTACGATTCTCGTAATATTTCTTTTTTTACAAGTGACCTAATTAAAAATGCGTTCCCTCTTTTGTCGTTCGAAAGCTTTGAAAAAGATAGAAGGAGAAAGAAAAAGAGGGAAAGAGAGGAGATCAAATATTTGTAATAACAATAATGAGAGATTATAATATGAAGTTATAAATGAACTTTAGATTTATTTTATGCATTAGTACAGTGGTGTGTACGTAATAATAATGTGAAGGAGAACGCGTATAATATGTCTCTTTAATCGAGTTTACGTACGTTAGTCAATGGCGAATAAATACGAGAGACGAGGATAAAAGATAAAAGATAAAGAGTGATAGAAAAATAAAAAAAAAATTGGCATTCGTTTGAAAAAAAAAAAAGAAATCTTTCGATGTGTGTATACTACGCCAGTGCAATTGCAAGAGAGAGACAAACGGCAACGACCGACTCCAAGGTAGCAAGCCCAGTGTGTGGGGCTTATGTAAGTTGTTTGGAGGTCTGTACATACACTCTAGAAACCCAAGTAGGTGCACAACATGTGTGAGAAAGTAGTATGTATGTGTGTGTATGAAAAAGAGAGAGAGAGAGACATAGTTTATTTATGAAAGAGAGCGAAAAAGATTGAACGAGTTTACGTTAACCATGCACATCCACATTCTTCTTGGTTATCGTTTATTCTCCTTACCCCTCATCGTCCCTCACCCTTCTACCCATCGATTCTTTAAGAATAAAGTCGATAAACGTAGTTTATGCAAAATTCCGATTTATCGTTTTGCCGTCATGTAGGTTAGTTATTTATAAACGACAAAGTACCTTGATATTCTTAGTGTTGAGAGAGTATCTCTCTCTCTCTCTCTCTCTCTCTCTCTCTCTCGGTATTTTGCCGTATGATTCTATACTTTATCTTTAATGATATAGCGATTTTCGTATCTGACGTATATCTCATGAAAAATTATTTTTCTCTTTCTCTCTCTCTCTCTCTCTCTCTCTCTCTCTCTCTCTCTGTCTGTATAATTAGCTGTGAATTATAATTACATTTAACAGCATAACGATTTAACTGTATACGTGATTTAATTATATAATAAGAAACTAAAAAGAAAAAAAAATTCCGGTCAGCATCGTTAACAAGAATAATTAAGTGTGTTAGGAATGTTGGGTTTTGCGTATATTTTTGTTGAGATAATAGACGAAGAGAAAACAATATGCTCTAATAGGGTAATACACATATACATATACACTAATATCTAACGAAGAACGATTTTCGTAGCGTTAATAGCTTTCACGCTAGAAACACACGTCGTGGTTTAATTTACAGGAAATCCTTGAGTGGCCATCGATTTCCATTTAACCAGGGTGATCCTCATTCTCGTAAATGCTAGCCGAACCTAACCCACCGGCGGTCTAATTACTTCGCGTGTACTGCGAGATGCGATTTACGTGAACCGCAATATTCTCTCTCTCTCTATCTTGTTTCTCACATAAACTCACACACACACACACACACACACACACGTGTACACGTGAACATATATAGGTACGGGCTCACGTACGTACACATGTAGGATGCAACGTTACATACACGTTCAAATACGTATCTCTCTCTCTCTCTCTCTCTCTCTCTCACTCTCTCTTTAGAGTTTCGTACACTTATCTGCATTCTGTTGAGGTTGTTGCATCTTTCAGTCAAACAGTTAATTGAAACTTTATCGTCTTTCTCACGACGTGTGAAGGACTAAATTCCGCATATTCTTCGTTTATTTCTCACCTATCTTCATTTTTCCTCTTTTAAAGTTTAACGATAATTTGCAAACAAAGTTTCACGTTTTATCATGCAATTAGTAAGGGATACTTCTTCAACAACTTACGTATTTTTAGTTGGATATTGTCCCTATGTAATTTTATACTACAATAACTCCATCGAAGAAGGGGATATCAAAAGTATTAAATGTTCGCTTTTTTTTTAGAAGTTTGAAATTTTTTGAATTATGCTTTCTCTCTCTTTTTCTCTTTTTCAAAAATTTACACTCTAATTTTTTGTTTCTTTTATTTTTTTTTCTATTTTGTAATATGTACTGCTACGTTTATTATTTTTCTTTTCTTTTCAAGGTGGTGGGATAAATGGAACCAATCGAACGAGAAATGTTTGACAATTTTATAGTTAATTTCATAAAGTTTTTCCTCTTTCTCAGTTTTTCCTTACATTCTTTCTCTCTCTCTCTCTCTCTCTCTCTTAATTTCTTCCCTCCTAAAGGTCTTTATTACCTTCCAACGTAAACGACTTCTCGATGTCCTTTCGACGACTTTTATTCGACGAACTTTCGATTTAAAAATAAAAGAGGAGAAGGAGGACGACCTCGTCGATTCTCCTTAAGGATCCGCGGAGACCCTTTGAGTCGGGTGCATTTAAATGTAAATACACTTTTTTATTTATATTTATATGCAAATATATTTTTCAACGTAGTAAAAAGATCGTAATGACGTACTTCACGCACCTGTGTGGCCCGTTTATTTATTTATATGTATGTATATATCTATGTATGTACAAGGTGTGTTTGAGTTTATTCACGAGTATCAATCGAAGATTTTGTGAAAGCCAGGCATTTGTACATTGGTAATATTATCGGTATGTGTGTATTGTGTTAGTATTTGCACGTTAGAAAAAAAATGAAATTGAACTCTTTTTGCGTGTGTTTGGTTCTTTCATTAACAGAAAATTCGAACGTTCATTTTATTCAAGCCCAGAAACCGTTACCCTGGATTTTAACTGGGATTCTTTTCTTTCGTGGTAGCGTGTGCAACGGACATGGACTTTGCGTGTTCGATGTTAATTGTTAGGGTTCTTAATTAACCGAATGAACATTTTATGTGTTCTTCTTTTTATTTAATTTTTCTTTAAAAGAATACCGAAGATAATTTTTTTTTAATTTATTCGCAAAAGAAAATATCATTTGATCATAGAAACTGAGGCCATTTGTTCTAATAACTTGTAATAATTGTTCAATATTTCTTGCATTATCTTCACAATCCAATCCTAACGACAAATTCATTTGCATTATTAAGACTAAATCGTCTTTGTGAAATCACAATGTTTCTTTTAAGAACAACTCTAATACTGTAGAAGGAAGGGTTGGAAGTTGAAAAATTTTCTCATTGTTTCGATCTGATACAATCCTCCCCCTTTTTACGAATAGATTATAATCAGATATTTAAAAGTTTATATCCCGTTCTTCGTTACTTTTAATTATTCGTTAACGATATGCTCTGTTATTGATATGACTATATTGTTATTGATATGATTATTCATTAACGATATGCCCTTATACATTCTTAACCCTTTGATAAATCATTAGATAGCATTTAACGATTACTATCACCGAGAACGGAATGATTTTTCTATTAATGTTTAACTATTCGGATAAAATTAAAAAGAAAAAAAAGAAATATAATTTCGAGCTAAAAGGAAGCTCGAAAAAATTGATAAACATATGTAATAATATACGTGTCCTTAGTACAAATTGCTTTCGTTGGACGCATATATGTGCCCATAGCATTCAAATGGTTTATCTTTCTACTTTATTCAACTTCATTATCTTCGATGATTCCAGCCAAAGTATTTATCTGACTTATTCGGTGAAAAATAAAGAAAGAAAGAAAGAAAGAGAGAAAGAGAAAGAAAAAAAACAATCCGTTCACTGAGCTGTTTGTTCTTGACACATTTCATCCCGTTTGCCGACAAGAAAAGATTCGACAAGAGAGAATGAGAGAAAGAGAGTGTCTTTCTTTCTCACAGTTTTCTGTTTCTCACCCTCAAATTTATTTCTCTCTTTCTCCCACTCAATCTCTCATTTTGTTTCTCACGAGAACGACAAGACAAAGAAAGAGAGAGAGAGATAAATAGGTAGAGTTGGGGAGAAGAAGAAGAGAGTATCTGTAATCGGAAAGTTGTCAGGCGCACATCGTGGTACCCTAATGGAATTTGAATGTCGTTAGTCGGACTAACGGGCCGTGAGGCCAGGATACGACCTTATCCCGTTCCATGTCATTCTCTCTTTCTCTTTCTCATTCTCTCTTCTCTATTTCTCTTATCTCTCTTCGTCTCGTTAAAGGGCTCGTCGTCGTTTCGCCCTTCGGAATAAACTTTCATCTAGGTGGCAAGTTTATTGGGGCGCGAAAATGGCATCTCTCTCTCTCTCTCTTTTTTTTTTTCTCTGCCTCTCTCCTTTTCCTATCAACTTTGAGAATTCGAAGTGTCGATCGATGATCTATTACTTTAAGGACAAAGACACACATACACCCCCCTTTTAATCATATATTTTATCCTTAACGTTTATTTTTTCTTTTTTTTTTCTCAATTTAAAATTTGTCAAATTAATTTTCATAAGATTTTCTTTGTATACAAAAAATCGAATATCTTCGATAAAATAATACGAAATACAAGGCTTACTATATAATAATTAAGCTTTTTTTTCTTTTTCTTTTTTTTTTTTTAAAGGATTAACTTGTTATTTGAAGAAGAATTTTAAAAAAAAAAAGAAAAGAGACATCCGTGATTGTTGTAAAACCTTTTCTATAAAAGACAAGAAATTTCTTCTTCGTTCGAGTCAACCAACCAACCAACCACCGTCAATTTGACATTTCAGAAACCGCGACGGTCGGTCACGTTTAAAGTTTATGTTCTCGGGGAACCTTAATTCTCTTTCTCTCTTTCTCTTTTCTCGATTTATCGGTTTATCCAGTTCTCTCTTCTTTCTCTTCCTTTCTCTTCCTTTCTCTTTTCCTCTTTTATTTCTTCATTGTTCGTTCTCGAGAAAGGTGACTACTGCTGACTGTCTGACTGGCTGGTTGGTTAACGTTCTTGAAATTCGAGCGACGATGTGTGGTTCAGAAGCCCCCTCCTACTTTACTGGTTGGTTCCTTCGGATTGTCTCGTGCATGTTCGACGTCCTATTTCTCTTCAATCGATTATGCAGTCGAATTTATATTTATGAACCATCGCACGTTGCCTTATCTCACGGGAATCTTCATTCTAATAGTAGATACCACCCAAATTGGTATGAGTTTTGGATCGTTCCGGTAATAAGATCCGTTCCTTGATCTTACATCCTTCGTATATGCATGCTTCTTCGTTTATTAATCCTTCCACCAACAGGGAAATTGAACTTTTCTATTACAACGCGAAATTTCTATTATAGGATCTCTTACAATTAGAGATATTGATACTTTAATAATAAAAATTATTTCGATATCTTTACATGCAGTCGATTAAACAGAACTTTTGTCTGTTCTTAATATTTTTTTATTCGTTAATTTTTTGGGTCGTATGTAACCCATATGGCTCAAACAGAAAATCATCGAATATGAACTCGTTGTGAAAATTTGAAAATGAAAAAGAAAAGAAGTTTACAAAATTGTCTTTTGGAAAATGCAAAATTGAACTGACTAATGAACTTGACTAATTGAAACTACTTCATACGAATGAACGAACGAACGAATAGGGTCCTGTTTTTTAACACGAAGTTTTGTTGTTCGCTTATGTTCGCAAGTGTGTTAACGCGATTTTTCTTCCCGTTATTTCTCCGAGTGAGAACGAACGGCGGGCGGGCGGACGGACAGCATGTTGTTTCATCGACGTTCTTTCAGAAAGAGAGAGGAGGAGGAGAAGCGAAAGAGGGCTAACTGTCTGGTTGGTTGGTTGGTTAGTTGGTTGGCTGACTGGCTGACTGACTGACTGACTGACTGGTTGTTCGTTCGATCGTGGGCTTCTTCTTCCCACGAAGAAAGAAATGAGAGAACAACGTTTCGTGATGCGAAAAACTCGTCTGGTGTCTTCGCGCCACCATCACCACCATCCAGTTTGCTTGTTTCCCTTTTTCTTAAGCTTCCCTTTAACACCCTCCCAATACTATCGTTAATAGTTCTCACACGAAGAGTTACTTAAGTTTTCTCAACAATCATCATCAAATGGCTAGATCGAAGAAATATCCTACACACTTTTGTTTTTCTTTTTTTTTATTCCTTTTTTTTTTATCGTCAATGGTGTAAAAAGGAAAAAAGAGAATGCAAAAACTTCGCATCTACTTAGTAGAATCATCGTGTGTTCCTATATAATGCGTCGTATGTTGCAAAATGTATACGCGTAACGTCATTGGCTCGTTATGGCGTAGATTACGCGACGATCTACAGCTCGAGGGGCTTTTCATTGTCGATTGGGAACGTCGGATTAAAAACTCTGATGAAACGATATGTACGATATATACGATATATACTATATACACTATATACATATACGTTACAACGGACCACATATGTTTATCAGTGAACGTGTTTTAACCATTTGCGTTCGATCTCTTAAGCTTTTATTGTATTTTGCAACATTGTAATATTGGATAATAGTCACGCACGGTTCTATTAATATATTCATCATAATTTATTCATTTACATAAGCTTTTATTACGAATTATTATAATATATATGCGTTACACCGTGAAAAACCGAAATTGTGAAATGTCAAGATTCACATGATCTCTTGTTGTCAACACGTACAATCAAATATTTGGGTTTATTATTATATTTCTGACATACCTCACCAAGTGACTATGTTAATCTTGACGTTATTCAATTTCGGGTTTTCACCTAGTAACATATATATTAATTTATATTATAAATAAAAGTATATATACTTATATATATCTACATATCTATACTATACAATATGGTATATAAATATTGATATCAAAAATTCCTATTAAAAAAAAAAAAGAGAATCAGAAACCCAGTTTCACCCAATCATTAAAGATAAGAAATCGATATTTATTCGAGAGATCTACTACTTTCGCGATATATAACATTAATCGATCCTCGTCTTGTTAAACTAGTCGGACAATTACCGAGGATAGAGTAGGAGGAGGCGAGGAAAATATTATCGAAAAATTCTTTCAACATCGGTTAATCGGTAAAGCGTTGCAGCGGTGCAACATTATTGCATCGGGGCTGGCTACTCCCCGGGACTTTAGTCGCTATGCCAAGTTCTTGACTTTGCGATACGTACAGAGAGACTTGGTGGGAGGTAGACACTACATACACATAGATACATACATACGTACATGTATATGCACTTCTGTACGCGCATGTTGCTGCTACTTTTTCTCCCTCTCTTTTATCCCTTCTTCTACTTCTTCTTCTTCCTTTTTCAACCCACACGATCTGCACTCGTCGAAGGCTCCCGTCCCCTCCCTCTCACTCTACCTTCCCCTCTCTCTCTCATTTTGTTGCAAATCGCACATGAACATTCACGCACTTGCACACGCACGTATGTATGTATGTATGTATGTATGTATGTATGTATGTATGTATGTATGTATGTATGCATGTATGTATGTATGTATGTATGTATGTATGTATGTATGTATGTATGTATTGTATGTATTGTATGTATTGTATGTATGTATTGTATGTATGTATTGTATGTATGTTTGTATGTACGTACCTCCGTACGTACGTATGTAGTTTCTCTCTCTTTCTCTCTTTCTCTCTTTCTGTCTCCTTCTCTCTTACACTCGGTGTCTCTTCTCCTTCTTTGCACCAGCGGGCCGATCCTTCGACTCGATTGTGCACACTGCACCATCATTGCATCGCCGAGTTGGAGGCCAATGGCCTTTATAGTTCTCGAGCGCCGCCGTTGCCGACGCCAATGACGTCGCACGCATGCACGCATATATGTATGAATATATAAATATATATATATATATACAGAAACAACGCTGAGATTCGTTATCGGGGCGAAGAAACAATGTTTTATTAATTTTTTTTCTTCCTTTACAATTCTGCTATATTTATATATTATATTATTTGCTTATCTTAATTCATGAGATCATATGTATATAAAATTTGACGTTTGAAAAAAAAAACATAAAAAAGAAACCTGGAATGGTAAGGTTTAAGGTCGTTTCGATGCTAATTATATGTCGTGACCATAAAAATGATTTAAAGAAAAAAAAAAAGATGAGACGATTGACCTAGTTTTTTTGTTTCATTTTTTATTTTAATTTTTTTTTTTTTTAAATTGATCAATCTATCGAAACTTTTTATATATTATCCATCCATCAACAGTAACATACATATATATGCATATATGATCGTACTTTTACTTTTGTTCTTGTTCTTTTTGTTGTGTTGTATCTTTTATTAATGCAATTTTTACGTCGATCAAGCCGAAAAGTATTACTCTCGACTTCTTTGTGCAGAAATCTTAGCCCTCCTTTTTACTCTCTCTCTCTCTCTCTCTCTCTCTCTCTTTCTCTTTTTCTTACTGAAACTTCTATCGAGAGAAAACCGGTCCTACCGTTTTCTTCGACGGGATTCTCGGAGTGAGAGGAAGATGGAAAAGAGTGCGAGAGAGCTACTCTTCTCTCTGTCCCTCCCCCGTTCTACTCTCCTTTGGCGACTAAACGTCATCTTCCATCTCGAGATCGGTCCGAAGAAGATTTTCGAGAAATTTGAGGATGGAAATAATAAAACAAAAAAAAAAAGATAAGACTTAGATGAGAGATCAACTAGAGAACGTGGAAAATGATGAAGAAGCTTTTCTTTACTTCGAGATGTGTCCTTTTTCTAAAGCTACTCTTTTCTTTTCTTTTTTATTCTTTTTTTCTTTACATTTGAGAAAAAAGGGAGCTTACTCGAAACGCTACTATATAAAATTAAGAAAGAAAGGGGGAAAAAATAAGAAATATTCTTACTGTAAGAGTAATTTCTTAAAAATAATCGACAGTTAAAGTATAATAATTATTGAGCTCGCGTTTTTTTTTTGTTGTTGTTGAAATATATTTGAGGGAAATTATAACATTATTATACAGAATGTTTATAATAGGTAATTAGAAAAATAAATATTTATTTTATTAGGTCATTTTAAAAAGTTTCTTCTTCTTTTTGTCTTAAAATTAATAATTTTATATACACAATATTGTGTATTTTATTCTATTTTACCAAGTTATATATACAGTATATATATGTAGATGTTTCATATATTTATCTTTTTCTCCATCTTTCTCTTTCTTTCTCTCTATTTCTCTCTCAGTCGTTTCATGATCATGCGAGTCGACGACTATCGGTGTCTAGAAATAAAGTCAACTCAGAAATAACCGGGCGGTATCTTCCCGTTCACTACACTACCACCTCCTCCTCCTCCTCCCTCCCTTCCCTCTTTAGGTTCTCTTCAGCATATACGCACGCTGTATCATCTGCTATCTGTTTCCTCTCTTCCCTTCTTTCCTTTCTCTTTTTCTCTATTTCTTTCTTCGGTCTCGTATCTATTTATTTCCCGTTGTGTACCCCTCGACACCCACTACCCACCTTTTCGTTCAATCCCGTGAAGCCCAATATCAATGAAGCTCGCTGTTCTCTTCATAGGCTTGGTTTTTTTTCACAATCCCCTTTTATTTAACAACAAAAAGGAGTTCATTAACATACGTCAACAGTGAAATCAATGAGCAGAGAGAGGGAAAGGGGTGCTGTCAATGAAACTTCTTTACGAAATACGAATTTTTCTATCTTCGTCTTTGAAGAAGTCTCTTTCTGTTTTGTTGTCTTCTTATCATCTTTACTTCAAGTCATGCAAACACTTGCTGCAGCAATCTCAAATGACGTATGTCCATCCTTCGTTTTCAGATAATGTTTTTCTTTCATCCTTTTCTCTTTGTC
Source organism: Polistes dominula (assembly GCF_001465965.1). The sequence continues at coordinate 1,968,042 of NW_015148990.1, read as the reverse complement.
CGGATATATAGTGAAACCATTCATAAATCAAAACTATTAACTATTATTGTATTATTTTATTTTTTTTTTTTATTTTTCTAATTTTTAATACCGATAAATTTCATTTTTCTTAGTTAACTACAACATTCATTTGTGTAATAGTAATAAACGAGGATCATTATTTTTTTTTTCTTATTACTGCTTAAGAAATTACGATAAGATCAATGATATATGTGTAAAATTTATTAATTTTTTATTATAAAATTATTCAAATTTATTTTTTCTACTTTTCATATTATTAAGTATTATTTGATTTAAATATGAGAACTTTTTATAGTAAAACGTATATCATTATTTTTTTTTTTTTGACTGCTGAAAATATTACGATATGACCAATGATTATATTATATATGTGTCAAATTGATTAATTTATGTTATTAAATTGTCAAAATTTGTTTATTCTACTTTTCATATTATCAAATATTATTTGATTTGAATATGAGAGCTTTGTTATTCGCTTTTAAAGATATCAAAATCGTCAGAAATATCTTATGACGTATCGATTAATTAATCAAATTAATATACACATATCACAATATTAATAAATGAAAGCTTGTATATCATCATTTCTCTTTTTCTCTTTCTATCTTTTTCTTTTAAATGACCTAATTATATATTCGATTCGTACAAAGTCAGATCGGTAAGTAAGTGTGCAGATGCGTGAACCATGTACGACGCGTGTACCGTTGTATGCCACCGATACTACCACTGTGATTCGCGTCATCCGGTAGAACGGGCTTTCTCTCTCTCTCTCTCTCTCTCTCTTTTGCTTACTTCGTCGTATATGTAACAAGCAACGATGTTTAAGAGATAAAAATATAAAAAGAGAAAGAAAGACAAAAGAGAGAGAGAGAGAGAGAGAAATAAAAAAAGCAATCTAAGGACAACTTAGATTCGATTAAAAGATGAAAAACCGGTTGTGTGTTTCTTCTTTCTTATTTTATTTTTTGTTTTTTTTTTCCCCCTCTATATATATATATATATATATATATATATATATATACATCAATCTTTCTCAATTTCTTCGTAGAAAATTATAATGTTTGTAACAAAGTAGATCAGAAGAGTTGCCATTTAAACATAGTGAAGAGAGAAGAGACCCACCTTGTGTCACTGGTTGGATCGTTAAGAGTACTGATAGACGCGTCGAGTGAGCTTTTCCTTCATTCGATATTTTTTTTTTCATGTATTTATACAGATACACCACATTTACCGCATACACGTATATACAACGTCGTATGTACCTTCTGATGATATTTTCTGCATGAACGAGAATCATGAGAGAAGAGAAGAGAATTCCTCCTTCGAGTTGTTCTAATTAAATGTCGATGTCGCGTGTGTTGGGTAGAGAAACGTTATAATTTTTTTTTCTCTTTCTCTCTTGGGTGCGCGTGTTTTTTACATTCGCTTATCTTCGCAAAGAGAAACTTTAAAGATTCGAGTTTTACTTTGCTTTTTAGTTGCATGAAATTTTTCTCTTTCTCTCTCTCTCTCTCTTTTTCTTTTTTATTTTAATTTTCATTTTTATAAGTAGAAGTTCTTCGTTCTAATTAAACATTTAAAGTTCTGACTAAACGATCCCTGCTTTCTTTCGGTCTATTCGAAAGATCCTCGTTTTTGTTTTTTTTTTTGTTTTAAATGAAAAATTACGCGTCAGACTGCTGCTGCCGCCTGGGAACATCGGGGTTCACCTCGAAAATGAGTCGTGTCAGTATATATATATATATATATAATATTCCAAGGTCAACGTGCTGTTTTAATTACATCCTTTTCTTTTCGTACACGTAGAGAAAAAAGGACGTAATGAAAGAGACAAAGAGAGAGCGAGAGAGAAAGAAAGTACATAAGCAAGCTAGTAGTAGTAAGAAAGAAGAAAAATAAAAAAGAAAAATAATAAAAAATATGGCCGAGTCGTCGTAAAGCATTCTAGCAATAAAGCTGCCTGCAACAACAGGCATCGCGCATATTTTAAGAAATTAATTTGTCGAAGGACAAATTACCCCTATCTCGGTAACATTTTGGTACGAAGCAGCATTCAGTTCGGGAAGGGAAGCACAGCAGCACCAGCACCAGCTTAACCTTACGTTCGTTCAATATTTTTTCATTTTTTTTTTCTTTCTTTCCATTTCTCATTTTTCTTATGAATCACGAAAGAGAAAGAATGAGAAGAAGAGGGGGAAAAAGGAGGAAGGTTTGAATTTGAAGGAGAAGAGAAAACGAAGCTTGGTCGGGGAAACCTTCTTTTGGTTAATTTACGCGACCGTAAATCACAAACGTTTACTATACGTTTTTACAGGTGAAAAGATGAGAGAAGAAAAAAATAATCAAAAAGAAAAAAATAGATTTTTTAAGCTTTATTATTATACACTGTCAATAGTATAATATGCGTGTGTTAGTTTGCACGTCGTTGCTGAGATTTGATCATTTATTAATATTTTATTTATTTTCTTTTCTTTCTTTTTTAGTTCCTTTTTTTTTTTTTTGCTTTCTCGAAGATAAAATCGAATTTAGTATTCTTAATTCATTGATTAAATCGTTCGATGATACGAAAAAAAAAAAAAAGAAACAACTTTGAAATTTAGCATACATATATATTATCCGTGAATATAAATTTTGTGTAAATATCGAACGATATACTTGATTTTTGACACATATCGTCGTCTTTCCGTCCCATAAAATTCTTATATAAAAAGTTTCCTAGAAAAAGGGGGAAATACAGTATAGAATCAAAGGGTTCTTCTTCTTTCCCCTGTTTAGTATAGAGTAACAAAGATAGAAAGTTACTAACAGCATAAAAATATTTATTTTCTACCCTAGCGAAATTCACAAAAAAAAAAATATAACACGTTCGTATTTCGTGGCTTGTTTTACTCTAGCACTGACAGGATAGATATCATATCAAATTTATTTCATATATTAATGTATAACAAATTAAATCAATATATAAAACAAAAAATAAATGAATAATTAAAATCAAATTAAAGTATTGACAAAAATATCATGTATATTATCTCCAAAAAAATTGATAATTTCCTAAAGTATATAAATATATTTAGTAATGAAGTATATATATTATATAAAAAAAAAAATGATTCTAAAATTAGGATTAAAAAAGAAATAAAGATGGGGTGTAGAGGCGGTAAAAAGAAACAAGAAATATATTTTTCGAGGTCGTTCCGTTTGATTGTGTATACGTAATATACAATACGAGAGGAGTTCATACACATACGCATACATATCAGCAGTACCACCACACAGTCGGTGACTTTATGTGGCACAAGGATGCAACTCGTCTGGGTCATTACTGTATCGCCCCTCTTTCTCCTCCTCTTTTCTTCCTCTTCTCTCCTTTCCATCCTCTGTTTCGCTTATACTTACTCTCTCATGCACGTGTACCTCTTCTCATCATCCATCGACATACGTGCGTACAACACTTTGTACATACACAGAACCCCTCTTTGGCCTCCCTTCATGGGAAGAACTATAGGTGGAGGAGTAAGAGGAGGTGATGGGTGGAGGGGGAGGGGGGGGAACGCGTAACGATCATCGGGAACAGTAAGGGCGTTCTGGTTATGGAAAACGATGAAGAAAGAAGGGGGATTCTACACACAACCACGAGAATATCATCCTCCTCCTATCGAAAATCTACGACAGATTCACACCCGGAGTAAATCACGTATTATAATACACCGAGTAAATATTCGTTTTTATATTCATCGTATTTTTGAAATATATGTGGTATACTACTAGTAGGATAAAGAGAGGAGGGTGGAGATCGTTGGTCCTAACAATCTCTTTTTGAAATTATAATATATTATTTTTTTTTTCTTTTTCTTGCCCTTAATCTTTCGTAAAATTTTCTCGAGCTCGCTATTGACTAGTAATTTGTGTTTTTTATTGTAAATTATTTATAATTATTTTCATTGTATTTTTTTATTCTTTTTTTCTCTCTCTCTCTCTCTCTCTCTCTTAAATTTGTAAAAAGATCATCGATTAAAATTATTGATACCAAAACGAATATCATTTCAAACCACACGTCATAGGAATCCGTTACGAGTCAGAGAAATTCAACAGAAGATATCAGCAGGAATATTAAAAGAAAACGTGGTTTGTATGACGAGAGTAAAAGGGAAGAAAAAAATGAAACGATAGGAAACGAAGTGAAGTGATGTGAAGTGAAGTGTAGTTGTAGTAGTAGTAGTAGTAGAAGTGAAGAGAAGAACGAGAAGCCAAAGTCCGGTGTGCGAAGGATGTACACAATGGGATTCATTGTACCTCGACGAGAGAGAGAGAGAGACCACCGTACAAGGGAAAGAGAAAGAAAGAGAAGAGAATCCTCGCGATAACTTTAAAGACGTTGAAAATACTTGCGATGGTTCTACGAAAAAAAGCAATGAGAATGAGAGAATGAAATGGAAGAATTGTTGTTAGAGAAGGTAAAGGAAGTGGTGGTGAAGGGGAAAAATTGCAGAGAAAAAAAAATCTCAAAGAGGTTTGGTTCGCTCAATATCATCAATGATTCTTCAATTCTTCTCTCTTTTACAAAATTTCTTTTTTTTTTAAACGTAAAAATATTTTCAATACGTTTGAAAGAATAAAGAAGAAGAGTACGTGAGTGAAGAGAATGATATAGGACTTCTTTGAAGTATGTACTTTTGATTGTAATTTTAAAATCTTTTTAAAGTACTTTACTTTTTTCATTTATTATTATTATTAACTTTATGATGGCGTTTCTATCATTTTTCTGCCTTTTAAACGTTTTTGGTCGCGTAATAAATTATTTAAAAAAATAAGAGGGAGAGTAGAGGAAGGGGGTTAAATGGGTGTGTTTCGCACACGCCACCTATTTGCGAGAAAAAGATCCTCTCCACCCACTTACCCACCCTCGTACGGGACGAACTTAACCTCACTGAGGGAACCTGGAGAAATTATAGAGTCGTTGACGACGATTTTTACTACACTATGACGACGAAAACGGACACAACCATAACAACGAGGAACGAAAGAGAACTCGCTCGTAAAACGTTCATCCTCTGACGACAATTGACGTAATTCGTTCGCGGGTACGTTGAATTTTTAATATCTCTTATTCGGACCACCCGACGACGTTCCTTCAAACGACGATTATGTAATCAAAGTTCTCTCTTTCTTTCTTTCTCTTTTATTTTTTTTTTATTTGTTTAACCACACGACGTTCTGATTTTAAAATGAAGGATGATAGATGATAATAATATCAATTTTTTTTCGTGCATTGTGAACTTTTATTTCTTACGTTAAAGGTTAGCCTCTTATATTATAATATCGAGTTTGTGTTTGTTACTTTTTGATTTATTTTCATTGTGTGTTATTATAATACGTTACATAGGGCCGAATATTTTCTGTCACTAGGCTACACAATTCGCATAATCGATGATAGTTTTTTTTTTATTCATGACAATTTGTACATTAACCAATCAAATGACCGATCTTTTTTATTTGAAAATATTTTTATTTTATTTTATTTTTTTTTTCATAATTCGATAGAAGGTAATATACAAAAATTTGTTAGTAGTTTCAAATAATAAATAATAAGAGTAGACAAAGTAATAATATTAATAATTAAATAATATATAATATAATAGATATAATTAAATAATTAATAATTAGTAAAAATATTAATAAAATTAATAAAATGCAGAATTTTAATTTCAAATTTTGAAACCAGTCGTGTATAATCGGTCATTACTATTATTTCATACAACAAAATTCGTCAGATATGATAAAACTCGTTTGTTATTACTTTTGAACCAAAACAGACAAAAATAATAATAATTGCGTGCAGACTTTACGAATCGTTAATTGTCCACCCCTGATATTATAGACAATTGTAAGGGAAAACGTTTGCTGAGTAGTAATGTTGATAATATTGGAAATTATTGTGAACTGGGTAGAGAAAAATGATAAATGATGAGATGAAATTAACGAGGAATGTTTTTCGCGGGAGACGACAATTGACTTGGTAACTTGCACTCTTCCCTTTTTCCCCTTTCTTTCCTCCCCCATTTCACTCGTTGTCTTTCCTTCTGCTTTCTGTTATAAAAATTTCACGAAAGAATACAATTTTACCGACCAATTAGCGTTTCCTTTCATTTCCATACTTTTTTTCCTATTCCTTTTATTACCTTCTTTTCTGTCTCTTGGTCCTCTCTCGTATTTTTCTTTTACCTCCTTTTTTTCCACGATAAAAGCGTACGAACATTTTTTACGATTTTTTCAATCGGGAAGCGACCTCTCTCCTTTCTCTCTCTTTCTTTCTCTTTCTTTCTCTTTACCTGATAATTAGCATCTTTTACCTTCTCTCATCACCCCTCTCTTCATCCCCATTTCATTTTTCTTTCCTTCGTTTTCCCGTTATTTTCGATCCTCTCGACTTATTTCCGAGAGTACGACAAAGAGGAAAAGAGGTTTCGTGAGAGCCTCTCGAATTAAGTAAGACTTAAAGAATAAAAAAACAAAAGAAAAAAAAGAGAAAGAAAGAAATGGACGAGTAAAAAGAAAGAGAGAGAGAGATTACCATCCAAACAACGCAAATTCCATGAAAGCATCATTAGTTCTCTCTCTCTCTCTCTCTCTCTCTCTCAATTTGCTCTCGGAAAATCACTTGACGTGCTTTGTATGTTCGTGAAAATTGCATCGGTTTACTCTTTCTCTACAAATTTGCAATAATTTAGAAAACTTGCGCGAACCAACAACAACAATAACCACAGAGACCCTAAAAAATGAAAAAAAAACACAAAAGAAAAATGTTGAATTTTTTTACTTATCCCGGCCAGCAATCATTAATGTTTGATACATAAAAAATCTTCTTGCGCTATTTCTTAAACTATTATAAAAACTATTAGCCCGATCGAATTCAATTCAAGCGTAAATAATTAAAATTACTTTAAATTGAGTGAAAAGCATGGAGTCAAACTAAAGAAAAGGGAAACGTTGAACGAAAATAAGACATTGCAACAATGTAGATAGAAGACATGGTTGTATGGTGATGGTGCACGCTTTTGGTGTAAAAATGAGAAGGAAGAGACTAGACGGACAATAAAGATTCTCGAAAAGGGGTTTGGCTGAGTCGTTAAAGGGGAAGGGAAGGAGGGTAGGAAGGAGAGGCAAGAGGTTAAAGGGGGGAAAAGAAGAAAGCGTACTCGTTTACGTGGAAACAACCGAGCCGAGGTCTTTCGAATCACTATGGAGAGAGTGCTCTTTTATTCTTTCATTCTTTCTTTCCTTCTTTCTTTCTCTTGTAATCTACAGGGTCCTCCTTTCTTTCTCTCACTCTCTCTCTCTCTCTCTCTCTCTCTCTCTCTCTCTCTCTCNCTCTCTCTCTCTCTCTCTCTCTCTCTCTCTCTCTCTCTCTCTCTCTCTCTTTCTCTCTCTCGTAAAAGGAGACGAAACGAAGAGAAGCAATAAATCTTGTAATAATCGTAGCTCTGCCCCTGTTGGCAAGCTCTGTCTCTTCCTTCCCCTCCCCCTCTCCCTTTCCCTCCACAATCCCTCGTTATTTCTTTTAACGCGAGTGCATTTAACAGTGGTAACAGAAGGAGTAACGGAGATGTCAGAAATCAGCAGGCTGCCCCATCGTCAGTAGCAGCCATGCTTCTTCGTAACGAAAAGAGTCGCAAAATTGTCGATGACGATAGACGAGAATTGAACTGAAAGAAAGAAAAAAAGAAAGAAAAAAAGAAAGAAAGAAAGAAAGAAAGAAAAAAAGAAAAAAGAAAAAAGATAAATGAAAAGGAGAGCAATGAGATATCTCATCATCACACATGACTATAATAATACTAAGAGTTGCCTCGTTGTGTTGTCTCGTCGTTGGCCAATAAATCGTGTTGTCAACTTTAACTTGCTTTTTTCAACTTCTCAATTAATATTAACAACTTCTCATCCTCTTCGTCGTTTGCTTTCATTTTCATAGTTTCGATTGAGAAAATAGTTATTTGTAATATGCCATTGGAAAGTAGTAGTGTTAATCAGATTTCTATCGTAGAAATTTCGAAGGAAATCGATTGGAATTTTTGTTGCCATTCGTAAACGATGTCATCGAGAAGGAAAATGGTGACGATGTCAGTCCCATTCTGAAAAAAGGAAAAAGGGAGTGTAAGAAGGGAAGAAGACATGACGGTCATTCGTTAGACCGCCGGCTGTCTGTCTGCCACCACCGTTATTGCCACCAATGTGTGGTGCTCTGTTGCTACTGTGTATACTGCACGTCATCTTCGTATGTGTCTAGTCCACGTATTTGCACAGCTAGATCAACATATGAGAAAAAGAGAAAGACAGAGATGACAAAGTCCATTGCTATTGCTGTTTATTCCGTTACTGCTGATGTTGCTATTGCTGTTGCTGTTTCTTGTTGTTTGCATTTTATAGTCCGACTGGGAACAGAAGAAGAAGAAGAAGGAGTCTCTCTTGAAGCTAGGACAACTGACAATAAGTGGAGAATGAACAAGAAATATAGACAGAGAAACCTCACGCGGAAAAAACTCATCTCTCTAACTATTTACTTTTATTTTGTATTATTTTATTTTATTTTATTTTATTTTATTTCTAAATTACGAAGGTGGTGGTGGTTGGTGGTGGTGGATCGATGAGTCTTACGTTTTCTTTTCCATTGATTTGAAAAAATAAGTGACTACTACCACCAGCTTAACACGTGGAAATTTATGATTGGACGTGAGCTCTCCTCACCTTCCAGAGAGAAAGAGGAATAGTAGTATAATCCACCCGCCCCCCCTTCTTCGTTGCTCGTTATTGCTCGGCGAATTTAGCATCGTGCCATGGTAGCACGGCTATTTCTGTTCAGTTGGCACTTCGCTCGAATCTTCTCTCTCTGTCTCTCTTTCTCTTTATATATTTTTTCTTTTTTATTTCCTCAAACGAGATCCAAGAGGAAAGAGATAGAGAGTCTTTTTCTTTCTCATCGTTTTTCCTTCCCCCAAACTTACGTTCTTTCGTCTTTTTCTTGCTAAGGGAGGAGAACTAAGAAAAGCCAACTCAGGAAAAATGAAATTAATGTTTGGAACGTGCGTGTGTGAGTGTATGTTGAGTGTATGTGTATATGTGTAATGTCTGATGAGAGAAATTTTCTCTGTTAAAAGTCAAATTCTTCTTTTCGATTTTTAAATAATTAAAATGTGGATGGGAAAATTATACATTTGAATAATCATAATTAAATATTATTTGACATTGTCGGATTATTGTTAGATAAAGTTAGAATTGTTAAAGTTGCAATTCTTTTTTTTTGTAATTTTATTTAAATTGGAATGAAACAATTCTAGTTATTTATTATTATGAATTTCTAGACTTTATTGTTTGTTTAATCGATGAGATGTAAAATTCGATTATACTGAAGGCTGATATATTTTTTATTTTTTGGATTTATTTATTTTTAATTTAAATTTTTTTTAAATTTTCTTTAATTCATTATTGTTCGCAGGTATATTGATGTTACTACCGCGTTTAGATTATTGCCGTTAGTTTTGATGAAAATGTCGATTTGTTAGCTTTATTACTCTCTCTTATCTCTCGATTGGCGTTACGACTAAATGTTTATTGTTCGGTTATTTCGCAAGGCGCCTAGGGTTATCATGTCAAATGTCAAGACAGTATAACCGAGAAAAAAGCACGCTTCGTAGGAAGGAAGAAAGGATAGATGACCTTAGTGAAAATATATTTTCCAAAGAATTGCACATGAATTTTTTTCATGAAAATTCTTTTCTCCTTGGATTGGTCAAAAAATATTTCATTTGAAAAATCTTACAAGAAGTTTCTTTCAAAATCTTCAGAATATTTTTTTTTGAGTGTCTTAATCAATAAATTTGTCAAAAATTTGTATTCAGACAGAAACAATTTCGTGTTAATGTGAAAAGAACCATTTTATCTATTTTAAATAAATAAATGATATAAAAAAGGAAAACTTTTCTAATTATCTAATTAATCAAGTAAATAATTTAAAAATAAAATTATGAAAAAGAAAAAATTACATTAATTAATGAATCTTAGTGTTGTACAAAAGGATCAATGATATCAAACTACGATTTCTACTCGAAATTATGTATGTATATTATAAAAATTGTATAAGTATGTCAGATGTAAAGAAAAGAAAGAAAAATTAAATTTCTTTCCTATGAAAAATAAATAAAATCGATATTATAATGCGAGACTACCTATCGTTGATATCGAAAACAATTCTTTTTTTTTTATTTTTGTTCTCGATGTGAGAAAAACACGAGTACATCTGTCTGGAATATTACTCGCCGATAAGACTACTAACATTTTATTTTATTTTATTTTTTTTTTGCCAGAATTGATAGCAACGGGCTCGTTTAGATAGGGAAAAGCATAAAAATTGCACAAAAATATTGGTGTCCCAGTATTGGCGAGAGAGCAGCAGAGCGTATCTTTTAAATAAAAGGAAAAAAAAAGAGAAGACACAGAGAATCAGAGACAACAAACACATATATACGTACACACGTACAAAGTGAGTGAGGTGGGGGAGAGTAAGAGAGAATATATATTTTATATATAATATATATAGTAGAACTAGAGAAAGAGAAAGAGAGAGAGAGGAGGCTAAGGGGTGGGGATAGTG
>NW_015148990.1:1927652-1956889 GCF_001465965.1 Polistes dominula | reverse complement strand
TATACACAGTCACAGTCGCAAGATAAGGTAATATTCGTGCGCGTTACGCCTTGAGCAAAATTCGAACCGTTTCAGGTACTTACTACTACTACTTTCGTTTCTTCTTGATGTCTCTTGATATCAGAAAAGAGAAAAAGAATGAGAGAAAGAAAGAGAGAGAGAACTAATTAAGCGTCCATCTTTTTTATTACCAAGCATTTTACTAATCTCACTTTTCTTTCTTTTGTCGTTTATCGTTGTAAATGTTTTCGATTTACTCGACTATAAACGATATTTTTTTTTTTTTTTTTTTTTTGGGTTCGACAACTTTGGTCACTAAATTTGTAGAACTTTTACGAAATAATAATTTTTTTGTTGGTGGATTGGTGGGAGAGAGAATTAGAAAGTAATTATTTTATCGATTCTTTTTATTGACTCTTGGAAGAATCGAATTATTGTTAGTAGTAGTAGGTGGAATAGGAGGAAGAGGAGGTGGTGGTGAAGGAGGTGGAGAAGGTGGTTCAGTTTCACGCTTGAGAAAGTACGCGTTTTCCCCTTTAATTTCTGACGAAGCACTTCGGACGTTTCCCTCGATGCTGATGCTTTCAAGGTACGCAGGATTTAGCGGCATCATCCGTCCAATTAACGTAGCCTAGGAACGACCATCCCACAAAATACCCTCTTCTTCAATCCCTCCTCCTCCTCCTCCTCCTCCTTCCTACTCTTCCTCCACCTTCTCCTCCTTTTTATCCAATCATCATTCTCAATGAGCGAAAACTCGCAATGAAAAATACAAAGCTGATATTCCGTTCTAGCGAATTAAACAAAAAAAAATAATGAAAAAAAATTTGTTTTTTTTTTCCCCCAACCTTCGCCTCCCTAATAAGATTTTTCATATTATCTTCTTTCTTTTCGAATGAGTAAAAAAAATTTTAGTAGAGCCAACTCTCTCATGCAGAAATATACCAATTAATAATAATAATAATAATATTTTTTTCTTTTCGCACGAAATATTTTCAAACGTTCGCAAAAAAGAAAGTAAGAAAGAAAGAAAAAGGAAAAGCAAACATAAAAAATCTATATCATCAAATTGTTAAATATTAGGTCTACCAGAAAAGTTCTGTCCGTTTATATAAACACTTCAATTTTTTTGCCTCTAGGGATAATATAAGGGCATTTTTTGAAAATGTGATATACAAAACGCCATCACGTTGGTAAGTTAGACATAAATAATGATTACAATTATATTATTATTTAATAAAAAGTTTATTCGCAAGATTTGAAAAATTTTATTATATGCTTCGAACGATAAGGTTAGTAATTTTTACCAAACGCATATATGCGACCATAGCATTGTAAGGATTAATATATAAAACAAAATAATATACTCAGGAGAAAAAATAAAACACATAAAAATAAAATGAAAATAAAATGAAAGAAAAAAACGATAAAAGAAAAGAAGAAAACCATTTCGATTATAATTTCAATAGATCATCATTCTTTTAATATTAGAGGTAAAAAGGGCTGAAGGTGGGTAGGAGAAGGAGGAGGAAAAGGAGAAAGAGGAAAGGGGGATAATTTTCTCTCTTTCGTTATCTTTAGCTATAATGTTGTACCGCGTGTTTCTTTGGAGCGTGTAGAGTCAGAGAGAAGAAAAATATTATAGGGTGAACGAGAAATAGCCATGCGCGTGTTTGGTTGTTGCGAACGTTAACGACAACATTCGGTGTCGGGGGGGGGGGGGATGAGGTGAGGTTAGAGAGAAAGAGGAGGCCCTCAACGGCTTACCGGATTTAATTAACAATCGCCATTTTTTATTCGTCTGCTGGATATAATATCCTTTCCCTTTCTACACGCACACATTTATTAGAGATTCAACGTTGCTTGTGTGTTGTTTTCTTCTCCCGGACGCGACCCCCTATCGTTTTTCGTTTTCTTTTGTATATTTATTTCCCTCCCTCCCTCCCCCACACCTTCTCTCTCACTTCATTTTACTCTTACTCTTTCTCTCCTCACTTTTTGCTAACCGAAACGTAGACGAGTTTTATCAGCCTGTGGGCAAGTACAAAAAAAAAATAAAAATAAAAAAAAGAAATAAAAAAATAAGAAAGAAAGAAACGCGAAATGTTGGACATGGTGGTGGTGGTTGGTGGTAGTGCTCTCCTCTACTCGTTCGGATTAACATTTTCCATTCTTTTATTTTATTTTAACGTTCATCTCTAGTTCTCCCTTTTTTCCTTTTTCCGTACATTTCCCTTTTATCTTTATCTCCTATCCCCTAACCCCCTTTCCCCCCCTTTTTTTTATTCTTTCATTTTCCTTTCTCTTATCTTTCTCTACGTAACCACTCTGATTTTAAATACACAAAAATTTGTATCTGTCGCGAACAACTTGGACAAAATGAGAAAGAAAGGGAGAGAAAGATGAGACGCGAGGGTAAGGAGAAAAACGTTTCTATCGGTGGGACGGAAAAGTTGACTACATTTGAAAAAAAATATTTTTAATACGGACGACCTATCACCGATCTTTTTATTTTTTATTTTATTCTTCTTTTTTTTTTAAGTAAGCAGAAGATGAAAGAAAAAAAAATGATGAGTGGGCCGTAAAGGGGAAGAAGGGAGGCATTTACCCTTTCGGACAAGGCGATGCATGTAGACGATATAAAAAAAAAAGAAAAAAAAAGTTTTAATTGACGGTGGTAGTACCCGTACATGGAGAGAAAAGCTTCATATACTTTATTTCCTTTTTTTTCCCCCTTCTTTCTTTTCTGCATCCAAGTTCATAGGTGCATACTAATACTTATATTACATACGTGTGTATTCAGACGTATTATACGGCTTTTGCTGCTATTTCGTCAAACGTATAACACATATAAGCCTCTTATTCTTTTTTTATCTTTTTATCATTTTCACTTGGTCTCTCTCTCTCTCTCTCTCTCTCTCTTTCTCTCTCTCGTGCTAGGCAACAAGAAGAGAGAGAGAGAGAGAGAGGTCTCTCGTATGCACGCACAACTCTCTTGCCCGTTATTTTTTTTATTTTTATTATTATTATTTTTTTTTTTAATTTTAACTCTAGCAAAAGATAAAGAGAGATAAAGAGAGATAGAAAATACGTGTAGGTCTTCCCTGTCCCCTTTTTTCAACCCTCATCCTCACTCATCATCATCCCACCGTAGTAGTACACCTCTCAGCAATAGACCTCAACCAACCATCTTCTTCAGACATGGAATATTGCACGAAATATGTAAAATTACGTCAAAGCCGTGTGCAGCAAAAAAAAGAGAAAAGATATATATATATATATATATGTATACTAATAATAATTACTTTAACGTTCGTGTTACGAGCATAAAAGAGAAAGAAAAGTGCTGGGCAAAGGCGGCAACTTTGTTAAATAGCAAAAAGAAAAAAAAGTAAAGACGAAACAATAATATATAAAGCAAAGTAACGAAAGAAACAAAGAAATAGAAACGAAGCCGCCGCTCTGTGTTTGAATCTTAAAGCAAATAAATACAATTATTTGTTAGGTTTTTTTCTTTTTTTTATTATTTTTTCGTTCATCTCTCTTCATTTTCTGTTTCTTTATATTATTATTGTTTCAATTAAAACGTTGACATCATCGCTGGTTCTTTGTATTTCATTTAAAATCGAGTAGTAATAAAACAAAACAAAAAAATTGTACTTCGTTTTATGAACATTTTGTACATCATTAAAATTATTTTATGTATTTTATTTTTTTATTTATTTGTTTGTTAAGATATGACAAATCTAATGTGAAACCACAAATAATGGTTTTATTACATACACATCTGAAGTCAATTTTTTACAAAGTTATCCTTAAAAAACGAATAATTTTTAAATACAATTATTTTCATTGGTTCTCTTTGTCTTATTTTTAGAAAATGTTCATTTTCAAAGAAGCAAAAATAATAATTATAATAAGAATAAGAATAAATAAATAAAGAAAGAAAATGATTGGTAGTAAGACCATGATTAATGGCCGGGTGTTAGGAAGAAGAAGCGCAAGATACGTTGAAGAAAGGGGAATGAAGAAAAGGGGAGAAAGGGGAGGGTAGGACCACGAAACGCAATGCGTTTTTGGCGTCACGGTGTCTGCGTTTCATGGTGCATTGTTCCGCGACACGAAACAGCCGTGACGTTATACGGGGCCTTTTCTACGGTGTTTCTCTCTCATTCTCTTTCTCTTTCCGTTGTCCGTCGTCGAGACAATTTTGCCGTGAGCGTGACAGGAAATACGCGTCCGCTTGCATTTTGGCATATCTCCTCTTTTCCCTTTTCTATTTTGCTTTCTTTACTGTGTATCTCTCTTACTTTTTCTCTCTCTTTCTCGCTCTTTTTGTTTTTTTGTTTGTCTCTTTTTCTTATTGCCCTTTGGTCCGGGCCGACGACTGTGGGGGTTCTGGGGTAGGGATAAAGGGCCCCCAAAGTTGCCTTTTGTTTTTGCTCGTTCGGGAGAAACGTTCTTTCCCCCTCCCCCAGGCGATTATGGTCATTTCGGTGGACCCCTTTCTTCTATTTTTCGAATCATTCCCGACTATCATTCATTTGTGTTCGTTCTTTCATTTGGTCTCTCTACTATCATTGATCGGAAATTGTACGATAATTTTTCTCTCAAAAAGATACCCTAGTAGCACAAAATATTAAAAAATATTGAATACATGTGTATTTAATATTAAAAAGAAATTCAATGTCTATTATATATTCTAATATATTTCATTCTAAAGTTGCAGTTATAAAAAAAAAAAACTTTTGAAAATACATCCCAAAAAAGGGCTATTGGTGGGTAATGGGTTAATTGCCAATTCAATATATGCTCGATTAATAATAAAACAATGAAACTTTAAACAATTGTTATAATTATTTCTTTTTCTCATTAAACAATATAAAAACATTCTTTTCAAATAGAATAATTTCCTTTATTGATAAAAAGAGAGAACTATTCATAAGTAGACATTTTTGACAAGATTTACCAATAATATCCCACTGTTAAGTTCCGTTTCTCTTTGACAAGAGGAAACGGAAGAACTTGAAGGACTCGTTTTACCAGGGACAGGCTCGTTTAACGAATGAAATGTGTATATACGTGTGACAAACCAACCAACCAACCAGGAGAGAAAGAGAGAGAGAAAGATGGCGCGTAGGCACGTTGTGTTATCGCTGTCAGGAAGTTCCGTGGTAACATTTCTATCGGCTCGTTCCATATACAATAGGCAACTCGACAGTTTGGCTTTACTCTAAGGGACTACAACGACGACGACCGGCGTCGGCGTCGGCGTCATCGTCGTCGTTGTCGGTGTTGGCGTCGCGGTGTTGGCGTCGGCGTCGGCGTCGGCGTCGGCGTCGCGAGATACTGTCACGTCGTTCGTCGACACTCTATCTATCTCTCTCTCTCTCTCTCTTTTCACTCTAGCTCTTTCTCTTCCGGATTTCCCTTGACACCCACCACCAGCAATGAAGAGAGCAAGAGAGAGAGAGAAAGAGAGAGAAATAACACTTTATATTTGACTCCTCGTTGTATCACGGAAATGTTCGTCAAAGTGTGTAAAGTATAGAGTCCTCTCTCTCTCTCTCTCTCTCTTTTTTCTTCGGTGCCATCGACCGCGTACGAGCTTTTGCAAGCAACAACTACACCGTTCAGAGGAAATTGAATATCAGTTTTGTTTCTCTATTGAAATGGAAAATGAGATTGTGTATATATATATAGAGAGAGAGAGAGAATGTTGAAATCGTTTAATGTTAAATTCGCTAAACCAACTGCTTTTTGTATGTTAGGGTTGGGTGGGGGTGGGGGTGTGTTGTAACGCCGGAGATTAACTATCATTTCCCGATGATTTTTCGTGGATGCCGTTTTTAATCTTCTTCTAATAATCACACACTCTCTCTCTTTTTCTCGTTCTTGTTTTCTCTCTCTCTCTCTCTCTCTCTCTCTCTCTCTCTCTCTCTCTCTCTCTCTCTCTCTTCTATACTCTTCAATATNATATAATACTTTTAAAAATTAATCCTACGTCCTTTTAAATCACACGTGTATTTCGCGTACGGTGGGTAGGTTTAGTTTTTTTTTTTTTTTTTACTATGCACAGTTAAAAGTATTATTTTGTTTTTTCTATACAGTATACCACCCACTCGTCGCTGTATATTTATTTATTTTTCTTCTTTTTTTCATTTTACTAGAAAACATACACGCTTCTTTCTAGAGCTGAGAATTATTTCATTTTATTTATTTTTTTTTCATATCGGTACGTTTTTTTTTTTTTTTTATTAATATTCGCTTGTAAATTTTTATCGAAGTTGTTCTATTTTAATCGATTTTCATCTACAAGAAAATAATTGTAAATTCGTTAAAAGTGTTCTCTACCTAAATTTAGTTCATTTAAACATGTTCGTAGTTTATTTTGGCGAATCACCACTTTGTTTCTTTTTTGTGTTAATTTTGTTTTTGTTTTTTTCTGCTTCTAAAGCTAAATTTTTTTTTTTTTTTTTTTGTTCATATCGGTACATGTTTTTAATATTCGCGTATAAAACTTATCGAAGTTGTATTCCGATTTCATCTAAAGAAAAATAAAAACTAATAAAATAATTATTAGCTTTTATTGGAAAGTGTTCAATATTATAATAATCATCCTACTTAAATTTTAAGGTCAATCACAAACTACTTCAATCGTTTTGATTGTTTTCAAACAGTATAATAAGCAGAGATTATTGTATCTACGAATCGAATTCTTTTACGATCAGAAATGTTTTATAATAGCAGTAATAGTAGGTGGTTTTAAAACAATCCTGGTATTGTACGAACTTTGCATTTAATAAGATTCTTTTATGAGAGTATCTTCGGGTTATACTATCTTTCACTTTTTATATTTCTAACATTTAATTCTTTGCATTTAATTACTTCATTGTCCGCATTGTTACCACCTTACTTCTTCTTCTTCTTCTTCTTCTTTTTCTTCTTCTTTTTCTTCTTCTTCTTCTTCTTTTACATATTAAAAGGTACGCGTAAAATTGAAAAAGAAACGTTCTCAAGGACAATGGACAATAGTCCTACGAGAATAAAAAAGGGAATCTTCTAAATTTCCTGTCTTTCTTTCTTAGTGTGAAAATAAGAAGGAATTAAAAATTAAAAAAATGAAGGGTGTGGGTAAAGGAAAAGTAAAAAGAAAAATTAACGATCTCGAATGAATTTGATTCTTGATCGAGTTAAAGAAAATCCTTGTATTAGAAAAGTCTGCTGAAATTTTGTTCCTCAAGGACGAAGAACCGATACCAAAGAATAAAAAAGTTCTAAATGATCGTAAAAAAGTAAGAAACAACGTCATTTTTATTCTTATATGTACACCACACTCGTACGAACATGAATAATTTTTTTTATAGTGTATGTATGTATGCGCATTCACGAATACCATTGTACGTTTCATTAATGTGTCAGCGAGAAGGAACGCACTGTATTACATTATACAGCGTGACATTGTGTCCTCGTTTAACAATAGTAAGGCGTGGTCAGAAATACAACATTTATTTCGACAGCTAGTTTTTATAACACATCTCTTAAAAGACTATAGCTTCGTATCCGTTCATTTTCCTATTTTGTAATTACCTCTCTTCATATATACCAGTTAATATTCGTTAAAAAAAAAAACACGTTCACTGGCAAGAAAATGAAGAACCAAAATTTTTCGTGATTTGTCAAAAATTTCTACGAAGAAATATTTATGATTGTGACATAAATGTAAAGAAAATAAAAATAAAATTCGTTTAATATTAATATTAATTAAATTTTAAATACATTCGTTTCGCAAAGGGCGTTAATAATATTGTAGAAAGAGAGAAAAAAAATTAAATATTTCACCATTTTCATTTCATTAAATTGATTCATCACTTTGTTCCTTGTAAGTAACTTTCTTCTTCACTTTGAATATTTATTTTTATAATTAATAAATGAGACTCTTTCTACTACTTCGAGGATAATTATTATAAAATACGAAATAAATGTTATATCGTGAGAAAAGGGATGATGGTGGGTAAGAGATGTGTGTGTTTCTCTTTTTATCTCACGAAGGAAATGCTTGTGCCCTACGAAGGAAAAGAGCCAGTAGCCCTTCTTCGCATCGTTTTCGCATTCGCTATGGTGGTGGTGGTGTGTTCCTTTCTCTCGGTTTGCGCGCGGAATTTAAAATGCAGATGGGTATCCCATTTAAGGTACACCGTGCCACCTTCTCTCTCAGGCATCCCACCAATTAATTTCATTACCTGCACCTTGCTAAACCTTTTTTCTTTCCTTCTCTCTCTCTCTCTCTCTGTTTTTCCTATTCGTGTGGTATTCATTTAAATCGTAACGAATTTGGTAAAGAATGGAATGAACATACGACGAGTGTATTGTACAAATCTTATTTTCTTTATTTCATTAATAATTATTTAAACCCAACTTTCATTGTACACCAAGAAAGACATTTAAATAATTCAAATTTTCAGATATTTTAGTCCGAGGTATGAAATTGGATCAATTTAAATTCTCGAAAGTTGTACCAAACATAAACGCACAAATTCAACTACCTGACGTTATTTCTGCTCTAACCAAATTTGTCGATTCACACAGTAAGATTTTCTAAAAAAAATCCTCTGTTCAAGAACGAGAATATAATATTTCCATTCGGGGATCTCTGGACGTTTAAATTTTTATCTACTGATTTCGCAGATGTCAACATTTTTATGCAAAGAATTCTCCGAATCGGATCCCGCATAACAAATCAGGTTAGAAAATAGCAGGTATCTCAGGTATGCTTCTTCTTCTTTGTTGGCGGGGAAACTTTTGGGATCACGGATCTCATACTCGAACAAAAATTCTTCATCCAAATTCCGTGTATATTCGTACAGCCCTTAATAAAAAAAAAGGTACAATCTATTGGTATATACGAACGACGAACCCTTTTCGAGAAAACTTTGTTCTCAGTTTAATTGATATTTATTTAGTACTATACACACAGAATACTTTTCTTCCTCGAAGGTTTGGGTTGAGAAGGGGGTTGGTTGGTCTCTCTTCGTAGAAATCGGCTGAGATTTTCTTTTGTCGTCGTATTCGTGTGTCTTTTTGAAAGAGAGAAAAAAAGAGAAAGGGAAATTTCTGACAGTTCCAGGTGCTCGTAGAAAATACGTGACTCAATTTCCACGAAAAGCGGACGGATCACATAGAACAGCAGCATACACGGGTCTTTTAGCTTAGTACCTACCTATCTACCTACCTACCTACCTACCCCCATGCATATTTAGAACAAGCAGTCTGAACAGGATGAAATTTTCCTTTCTCTCCTTTCCCCAATGTGTTTTTTCTTTCTTTTTCTTTCCCTTTTTTCTTTATTCTGTCTCTTGCCGTCATCTTTTACCACGCCCTTTTCTTTTCCTTTTTTTTTTTTCTTTTCTCTCATTTTATTCACGAGACTCGCTTTGCATTTAATCGTCTAGTTTTGCTTAATTTATGCGAAATTGCTTCGGTACTTAGAAGAAGTAGTAATGGTAGCTTAGTAATAGTAGTGTGGTACTGAACGAATTGGTACCAGTTAGTTGGTCGAGTAAAGGTGAGAAAAAGAGGCCGAGAAGAGAAGGAAAGGAAACGAGTGAAGAAGAGAGGAGAGGAGTGGGGTGGAAAGGGGTTAGTCGATATGAATAGAAGTACCAGTTAAATTTTCCTTGCCAAAATGTTCTGCCTCGTTGGTGGTAGCGGGTTAATCTACCACATGGAGTAGTCGTACTTTTCTAATGATTATATGACACTTGGCTAGCGGAAGAAGAAAATGAAGTATGGAAATTTTAAAAATAAAATAAAATAAAATAAAAAGAGAAGAAAAAGAAAAGTAAGAAAAAGGGAACATTAATAATGAGGTGTGGTAGTATCCTAGGATAGGAAAAATTGGGGGAGTTGGTCAAGTGGATAGCAGGTTAAAAAATAATTTTTTGCTCTATGTCGAAAAATAAAAAAATAAAAATAATTTTTTCCCTTATTGGATTCAAGACTTTTCAACAGCATCCACGTGTTTCGTAGAATACACCCCAAAATAATTCGTATTAGATTATTCTTTTTTTTACGAGGTTAATTAAATAATCATCTTAAAAGTTTTTCAATCAATCTTATTAATTATTATCTAACAAAAAGTATTTATACATTTTTGAAGGTTTCGAGTATGTTCTATTGAAATATTTTCTAAAATTTTTCAGTAGAAATTTATAGCCTTTACATTGTTCCTTCTCATTTACGTCTTATTCGTAAGATTCCTGAAGTTAAGTAAACCGCAGTAAAGATTATATGAGAGTTTCGTGAATGTGCTATGAAAAGGGGTTGAACTTATACCCCTCCCTCACCCCTCTCTTCCTCTTTTTCTCTATATTTCTATCCCCCTTTCTCATTGGAGGAGATAGTCAGCAACGTTGGCATTGTCTCGACTTGGGTTTTACGAGGCGACGGAAACTGACATGAAAGGAGTAAGAGGTAAAGAAAGAGATGAAGAGATGATGAGAAGTAAGAGGTGGTTGAGGAGGAGGAAGAAGAAAAAGGGGTGTGGTAAGAAAGGGGATGCTGAGTTTTAAGGGTTGCTGCTGCTGTTGCTGCTGCTACTACTGCTGTTACTGTTACTGGGCAGGAAGAGAAGAAAGTTTACACCTTCCCGCTAATTTTATGAGGTTAGTTAACTCCTGTAAGAAGCTTACTGGCAAGCTTATACAAGGAATTCGGTAATTTCGTCATTTAAACGAATTCTCATGTCTCTCTCTCTCTCTCTCTCTCTCTCTATCTCTCTCTCTCTCTCTCGCCTCGTATATAATATCTTTCTGTAATCCATACTTAGAAACAAAATAGAAATTTTATTCGTCTTTATATACCTTTTGATTTTTTTTTAAACATATTTACTTTTTATTTAGCATTTTACGAAGAAATTTAAATATAGGTAATCAAAGACCCCCATATTGTTCAAAGATTCTAGAGTAGTATACAGTATCATCTCTATTATTACTATCGCCCCCCTCTTTCTACGTTTATGATGAATAAATTTTATATTAGATCTGTTATATTACTTTAATAAAGGATCCAGAAGAGTATACTTCGAATGGTAAAAATAAATTTAGAATTGTTTTAATTCAACAAATAGCATTTAGCGTATTTAAAATTCCAATGATCGTCGAAGTTTTTTTTTACCGTCATACGATTAATGGCATGAAGAAAATAATCATAATCTTTTTCACAGTTGGTCTTTTAATGCAAAAAGCAAAGAAAAAAAATTATTTAAGATCGTTTTATTGATATACGTTAGAAAGTTACGAACTGTGTGTTATACAAAATTGATATGAAAAGAAAGAAAAAAACACACAAAACGAGATTTAAAAAAATAAAGGATTATAAAGATGACCGAAAAAATAAAGAATTATTGAACTATTACAGCATAGTAGTAGTCATAATAATAGTAGAGTAGATTAATCGTAGTTTACTGATTTTGACGTTTTACGATTACCGCCTAAATGGTGTTCTAGAAATAACAACTTTAGGTTTATTTCAATGGGAATGAGTATTTGCGATATTCGAGAGACAATTCGAAGTAGACTTTCACATCATTCGGCCCTTTTCCTTCGTGTCAAGAGTCTATCTCTTTTTCTCTCTTTTCAATGCTCATTAGACGTAACCGAGTTATATTTCTCACCAAGTCCCTCTTCGATGCTCCTCTCTCTCTCTTTTGCTCTTTTTCTCTTTTTCTCTTTCTATCGCAGTGTCTCTCGGTTCGCTCATTTCCATGCAAATTCATCGAGCCGCCTTCGGCAGTAAAATTTTAGTGTCCTCCCCCTTTCTATCTGCTCTCCTTTCCACCTACCTACCTACCTATCCTCTTCACCCTTCGAAACTTTACGCAGTTCCCGCGCTTGGGCCCTGAGTCAGCCGTTCGCTCTGCTGGGAATTAACCGGGCAACATCCTATTAGCAATAAAGTCAAGTACCGCGAATGTCGTTCAATAGTAGTTGTTGTTGTGCCCTATACATTCTCGTACATCAGACTCCTAAAGTATTTTTTGTTTTCATTTCACTTTGATTAATCTTATATTCTTGAAAAAAGAAAAAGTTATTAACACGAAAGTTAACCATAACTGATCAAATGATCGATTGTCATTTTTTTGGAACAATTGTACTATTTGATGAGTTAAAAATTTTGTATTTCATAAATGTTATATTTTTTTGTTTTGTTATACATACATTGTAAAATATATATGACGTTTTGAAAATTTGTGGGGAGGATCATTTGATCCGTTATGGTAGAAATAGATATACATGAAGCTCAATACATTTAGTGTTAATAACATTACTTGAAAAATAATAAAAATGAAAAATAAATTTCACGTGTCGTACACAAACTCAGTCCTAACCCCCCTTATACTGGGTTAAATCTCGTTTACCTGTTTAAACTGAACAAAACAAAAAATTTGTATTGTGACCAAAAATCCTGACGCACCCCATAGGATTTGTAAAAAAATTCTTACGTAAATTTGAAATTAGTGTAAAGAAAAACGTATCTATGGGACCTGGTGGTGGTGATGGTATAACCAATAATTGCGTTAAATCTTTCCTATTGTCATATTTGAATTTTCTCGCAATCGATGTGCCCCTAGGCGGCGGGTTCCTTTATCTTCTTGATATGTACTATTCACGAGAACATTCAGCAATTTGCAAAGCGGTTTACTGCTCTTAATCATAGTTCTTTCATGGGGTCATTAACGCGGTATTGTCGTCACCCCTACTTGCGTTCCAGACGTACCAAACTTTCTCAGACATTAGGAGGTAGGAATGGATGATAAAGCGAGCAAATTATCTCACGATTATGCAAAACGATCGAGAGAAAATCCTAGATAAAGGAGAACACGAAAGAGAGATACAAAATGAGAAAAGTCTCATCCTTTTGCGTAACAACAGATACATTTTATTTGGTGAGAAAAGATTTAAACGAATTTCTGCCCCTTTACGAAATCGAAAATTGGGCGAGTTTTTAATTGGATCACCTGATCCGAACGATTTTTTATTTCATTCGATCGTTTCGGACTACAAAATGACTATTTTTTAGGATACCGGTCTACTATAAACACTATCAATGTATCCTGTTAATAAGTTTTCTGTAATTTAACGTGTTAACAGAGTGTTAAACTATGTGTTCAATCAATTTTATAATCAAGGTCAAGATCATCGTATGTAGTAACTACGAACTGAATTCTATCACAGCAGCACCTTCTTCTACATCAAATTCCGATCGAAAGCAACCTCGAGGTTAAACGTGCTGAGCGTAGCTAACTCCGAGCTTTTCCAAACTGGCGATTTGGATCTGGCTAATCCTTAGCCCATGTTTCGATCGGATGGGTTTCCCTATTCACTTCTCAGACGCGTGCTGAGCATCCAACAAGCATCAGTTTCGAATCCACAAAATCTAAATTCCAAGTGTTGATCGGATTTACTTTCAAAACTGATCCCTACCCAATTTTCCTTAGGTGTTAACTTCCTTCAATATTATTAGTATCAATAATTATAAATTCTGATTAGAATGTCTTGTACCTTTTAATTAATTTCTGTGGTATATTGAACGAGACTCCTTTGTTTTTTCTTTAACATTAAAATATTTTATTGTTATCTTTATTTTTTTTTAAATTGTACTTTTTACCTTTTTTCTTAAATCAACAGTGTAGTGTACAGTTTTTTCCTAGTAGCTTACTACCCATCCATGTTTGATTGTAATGATATTAAGTGAACTACGATTATTATTTTACGAAAGAATATCCTAACCGATTAAAAAAAAATATATTTTATTCTTATTATCACGTCCGTCTCATCGAACGGTTGAAAAAATAAAAAACCGAGTCATACGTTCCCATATATGTAAATATATATCCCCTTTAAATTAGCATTCTTTACAATTTTTAAGAGACATTTTTGAAAAGTGAAATCCGTTTCACGGTACATAGCGTATCATAAAAGTATGTTCTTTTTTTTATTATTATTTACGAGATAATTGTCATTTTTGTCATTACCTTGAAGTACGGGTTATTCGCATGTAAATATCTTCTTCCGTTTGAAGTTGGAAGAGCAGAAGAAAAAGAATAAGGATAAGGATAAAGGAAAAAAGGAAGAAGTAGTCTCTGAGTGCGAGATATGCAAATGTCACTAATTACTGGTAGCAGGAGGATTAGGTACACGATTCCTCCTTTTCCCTTCCTTCGAATATCTATCCTTGTCTTCCTAATGTACTACTCGTCCTCACTCCTTTTTCATTCAACCCTCTTCAACTTCTTTGTCCCTTGGCACGTCTTTACGAAAGTCTCGTCTCCTATCCTATTCTAGATGCTCCCCTTGGTGATTCTTCTTCGAATCTTCTCTTTACTGTATAACTAACACCTTGTAACGAGAAAATCAAGCTCAAAACGCTGATTCCCGACGTTTCCTAGCCCAAAGATGTTAACGGCTAAGAGAAATAGAGAGAGAGAGACGATGGGATAATCCCTTACTATCTCTATCCCTTTTTTTCTGTTATCCACAGTAAGAAGTAACACCACCAGACAAAATCTCACACCATTTTCCTACTTCTCTGACTTTCTCTTAAGGGTCAAAGGTGCCGACTGATAAGAACCTTGGAATTAGACTCTATCCATAGTCGTTGACTTTCATCCGAAATTGTCCAAATAGTGAGAGAGGGAGGTGGTAAAGTCATGCCGAATGGACGTTGTACTTTAACCGTTTATTCCTAACCATAAAAAAGAAGGAAACATCGAGTTGTGTGCTGGGTTCTTCTTATTTTATCCTCTTTTTCTTTCTCTCTTCTAAAGGTTAATGATAACCCATAGAAAATTAGAGGAGATCACCAGGCAGGATTTAGTCAAAAGCTTCGAGATATTATTGTGTTTTCCTCCTTCACCATGTGATATAAACACACTACTAAGCACTTTCCAGAAAATTGGCTGGAATATGTTCATTGTTTCCGGGCCGTGTAACTTGTTCGTTTAATGATACCGGGAGTTTAGTAGGAGTCGCGTAAGAGGTATACTTAACGTATTTCGTACCAAATGGCGTGTAGAAGGTTATTTACAAAGATGAAAGGGATCTTTGGATGGATTGGGAAGAGAAGGGGGAAGGGGGAGATTTAGGAAGGTACAGGTAACAAAAATTGTCACTTCGATCCCACGAGAAGATATAGGGAGGAGTAAGTTTAAAGTATTTTTATTATCTTGTGAAACCTAATTCTAATAAATAAGTGGGTAGGACAATGAAAAAAGTAGTCAAAAAGTTGAGAAAACGATGCATGAGAATTTTTTTTTTAGTCAGTTCCGTTCCATTCCGTTTCGTTCAGTTTCTCGAATATTACTTCGAAGTAAAGAATTCTGTCGAACAATAGGAAGAGAGAGATTCCGAGCAATAGTTGGCGTATAAGAATCGTGACACTGCGCTGTTGAACAAAAAGCTTAGAAACGAAAAAAGAAGAGGAGAGAACGAAGGAAGGGGGAGAATAGAAGAAGAAGAAGAAAAAGAAGAATAAGAAAAAGAAGAATAAAAGGAGATATAGCTGGAGCGGTTATTACGGTGCCATAATGAGAGGGTGGTCCGGTGAACAGAGGCCATTTTTAGATAAGAAAAGTCTCGGACCTTGCGGTTGGAGGTCGCGCCGAATTAGGCAGCAGGACTATTTTCATTACGTTCTTTGAGGTCGTCTTTTCTCCCTTTCCTCCCATCCCCTCGAAACCCATCCTTCCTCCCATTCCTTCTCCAACCTTCTCTTTTCGTCTGGTAAGTTCGCTTTTTCCTACGAACGAGAAGAGTAGAAGAAGAGCAAATAGCTTGAGAAACCTGAAAGATTGTCTCTCCCTTACGCTCGAATGAACAAATGCCTTCCTATCCACATTACACACATAAACACACGTACATATGTTGTGTATACATACATATATTTAATACAAACGAGACTTTCTTCAAAGAGAGTCCGTTTTTTCTCACAAACAGAGACAATCTTTTTTTTTCTTTCTTTTTTTGTTCCTCAAATTTCATGCTCGATTCTTTCCAAGTGTTATGATATTTGCCTTTGCACTTCCAATTTGATTATTAGCTCGAAAACGTAACGTTKAAATAAAAAAAAAAAAATAAAAATAGAAACGAGTTCTCGTACAAATATACACATGTTAGGTAACATTGCTGATTAATTATTTATGGGGACTCTTTTTTTTTTTATATGTTGTTCTGCTTCGTAAGTATTTTTTTATTTCATGATTTTTGAAGATCGTAATTTTTGTATGGCTTTGACGATTGTAAGATCATTTTGAAGATAAAATATATATTTACGTTGGATGATTATTTGATGTTTTTAAAAAGAAAAATAATTTCATTTTAATTATTTGTTTGTGGAATTTAATAAAAACATTTTATATTCCAATATTTCACTTAAAAGTTTTTTAAAAAATTTATATATATGTATATATATTTGACTTGAGACTTCTTTTATATCGTTTACATTATCTACAACGTGTGACATACGTCCGACGCGGTTAAGAGTTTGCTATGTCACGTAACAGGTGACAAACGTCTGCTATGGTAAAAAGTTGTAATATCACGTGAAAGGTGGCGCATACGTCTGATAAGGGTTGAATTTAATATTGTCAGTTGGTAGTAACTGACATGTAACAACAACATGGTGCTTAACTTTCCAATTGTATACATAATTAGATCCATTACTCTTTTGTTAACTTATAATTAATTTTAATTAATTTTTATTTTACTTTCTTTATGTTTCAGGTAAGACAACCAGTTAATACAACTACTTTTCGATCGAGAAAAGCACCTAGTTTAAGATGAAAAAAAAAGTACAACTTAAAGTGAGTATGAAAAATCGTGTATTATAACGGGAGTGGAAAAGAAAAAAAGAAATAAATGAATGGGATGTTATATTTTTCTTTTCGCACGACGAAAACGAATGTCTCCGAGCTACTTTACTTACTATTACTCGGAACCAGTCGTGCTTTAATAACTCGATTTCGTTTCAAGGTAACTCATGGCGCGTAAACGCGATCAAAGAAGTTCCTCGCGTTAAGAAGACGCGACTGGAAGTATAATATCAAATCGGTATTCGACTGGAAATATGTATCCTTTTTGATGAAAAGGGAGCTTAAAAAGAAGAAGCTGCGAGTAAATGGAAGAGAATAAGAGAAAGGACGAAAAAGTTTGGAAGTGGAAAATATTTTCTAATATTTCAATATCATCGTATCATCAAAGAGATCAAAATAAATCCCAAACATTCGTATCTGCCTACTAATTTTCATACAAGAATAATTCTTTTACTTTTTTTCTTATCATTCCAGTATAAAAGCTTTTCTTTTTTATTCAACACAACCTACCAATATTAGGTTGGCAATTAAATGATTGCAGATTTTAAATAAGAATGAAAATTCTGGCTTGAAAAAAATTTTTGCTTGAAAATATAAGTTTATTCAATTAGGTACTCTCCATTTTTGTTGATGACCTTTTACCATCGGTCAGGCAGTGTCATAATGCCACGTTCATAAAATTTCTGATCTTTGCTATCAAAAAATTGAATTAGATGTAAAACAAAATCCACAATGACTTAGTTGCCAACCCAATATTTTGATAAATATACATACATATATAGGTTACATATACATATACGTATGTATATGTTAATATGAAAGATCGGAATTGGATAATGTCATAGTTCGTATTATCTCTTGGTGTATCTCTCCGAAATATTAACGTGTAAGAATAATTTATAAGAATAAAACCATCATCACTCACCGACGTATTTTGCAGGTGTTGAAATTTTACCATGTGAATTTAGATATCTCCAATTTCGATCTATTACGGTAAAAAAATAATTTCAAACCTAATTTGTTTTATCCTTTTCTAGTAAAACCTATAAAATTGTAAATATTGAAAAAAATATGATGACTACGAGCGTGTTAGCATAGTCTATTGAAAAAACTATCATGTCCAAGTATATCGGTTCGGAGTTACTAAAAAGGGTGAGAGAGTGGGGGGAGAGAAGTAGGTTGATATTATAAAAGAAAATGTTATGGTGTTAAGAGATGGATAAAAGGGTCAACTATCTTCGTGAGTAGTATAGTTTCTCTTCATCGGTGTATTTTGTTGTTCCCACACCCTTTTTTCTTTACGTCTGTTCTAATAAAGGTTCTCAGTAAAGTAAGAGAAAGATAGAAAATATACGAGAAATATAAAAAGAAAAAGAAGATGAGAGGGTTAGTTTTTTTTTTGTTTGATCGTCGTTGAGCGCAGTGGCTCGTATTAAATGCGAATCTTTTACGGATATCGTTCACGGCACGAGTATGTCGCACGAGTGAAAAAGCGCCAACGCACTATACTAAATCATCCACGGCCAATCAGGGTAGCCTTTGTGAGTTCACGTGGTATAAGAAGAAGAAGAAGAAGAAAACGAAGAAGAAGAAGAAGAAGAAGAAGAAAACGAAGAAGAAGAAGAAGAAGAAGAAGAAAACGAAGAAGAAGAANAAGAAGAAGAAGAAGAAGAAAACGAAGAAGAAGAAGAAGAAGAAGAAGAAAACGAAGAAGAAGAAGAAGAAGAAGAAGAAAACGAAGAAGAAGAAGAAAAAGACGTCCTTCTTCAAGGGATATATCTCTTCTCGAGCAAGTCTCTTCTTAACGAGCGTTACGTCTTCTTCTGTTTATTTTTTTTCTTTCTTGTAAGCTTAACCTTCCGAGACAAACCTAATCTCTCTTTCTTCTCTCTGTCTGTCGCTGTGTCTCTTTCTTCACATTTTTGCTCTTAATTTTCACTCGCGAATTCTACGAGAGTGTTACTAGTAGTAGTAAACTGTTGTCCGTTTTACAAAAAAGTAAGGAAAATTCGAATATTTTATTTTTTATTAAATTTAAATTATTATTTAATTATATTAAAATTATTAAATGTTATAAAATTAAGATATTTTGATTAAAAATTTGTTTGATTTTTTTTTTGCTTTTTCATCCCTTTGTATTTCATCTTATGTGTTTTGTTTGTTGGAAAAGTATTCATAAATATAAACAAATTATTGTTGAAGAATCAAAGGAACTTTATTTTATTTTATTTTTATTTGTGCAATTTTAATTAACAAAGCAACATTAAATCGATTATTATCGATAAATTAATTTTTTTAAATTTACTTCTAAATAATATCGATTTGTAAGAAACTGATGAAGAAGGGGGATGATGATGATGATAGGATTACTAATAATTGTTCCATAATAATCGAATAAAAAGTAGTAAAACAATCGTAAATCATTTTATTTAAATAATCAAAATATTTAAAGTATTGGAAATTTGAGTGTAAGGTGTATATTTATTTTTATTTTTTATTATTTTTTAATTTTACAATGAATAGATGTAACAAAAGACTATCGTTTACCGAGTGATATGCATCAACAGCAGCAGCAGCAGCTGCATCATTTCGAATTTTATCTATCTACTGGATCGTAACTTACCTGGATTGTAATTCGAGAAGGATTGTAATCGAGAAAAATAGAAAAAGAGAGAGATAGTGGGGAAGAGAAGTAGAAGAAGAAAGGTATAGACCTAAACGTATAGTCGATCAGCTGAGAAAAGAAATAAAATATAGAAAAAAAAAAGAGGTCAATAAACGAGAGGAGATTTTCTCTTGACGGGCCAAGATCATCTCGCCCCCGTTTCGTTCAATACGTGAGATTGAGCATGAGTATGAGCCTTGGCGTGTATCGAAGGTCTCTGACCTTAAAAGTTGTTCCGAAGGAGACGAAGTCGCATTTGGTAGAATGAAGAAGAGGTGGATGTGAATGATGGTGGTGGTGGTGGTGGCTGGCGTTGATGGTGATGGTGATGGTGATTGTGGCACGAACGAAAGAGGACAAGACAAGCTCGTTCATTTTATCCTACACGTTCGGGGTCTCTAGTGTACATGTACGCACATGATGTTACATTCTCACGTGTGTATGTGTGTGTTTTTTTGTCGGGTGGGGTGGGGGTATGTGAGTGAGAGATCGAGAAAGAGAAATAAAAATGAAATAAAAAAAAAAGAAGCAGAGAAATAAAAAGAACGCACCTAGTTTTACTGGCATGGTATTGTACAGAGATATACAGAGCCCGATCTGTCAGGTAGCTTGGTGATACATGGGCATGTGCACATAATAATATCATGTGACAGGCCGCAGGATAGGTGGCGTGGGTCGGCAGACAGGGAGTGCCACTTCGAACCAACCCCGTCTGGTCTATTATATTATCTTTCTCTCTCTTTCTCTCTCTCTCTCTCTCTTTCTTTCTCTTGCTCTCTCTATATTCGACCAATGTATTTTTCATCGTGATTGTTAACAATTAGTAAGCAAAATAGATATCAACCAGCACTCCATGTCCATTATGCCGTTGATGGCGTGCGATTACGATATATATATTATATCATTACTAGAGTAATAGTAATATGCGATATATTACAGTAATAATATATCTGAATATGTATGATAAATATTTAATATATACTCTATAATAATAAATAAATATTATATTGAAATATATGCATTTATTTTGCTGTTTGGCATAGTTTCTGTTGTATTTTAAATTAATTTTTAATCACCTTAATTTTGTAAAGAAATTTATTTAATATAATGATATTATATATTGATCGTTATTGTCATAAATCTTTCTAGTTTCTATTTATTATTAAGTTGTTTGTTAATTTTCCAAAAATAATATTTTAAAAAAAAGTTTATACTTTTTTATGCCAAACATCAGAGATTATACGCGATTTTTCGTACTCACTTTAAGTTGTACTTCATTTTCATCTTAAACTAGGTGCTTTTCTCGATAGAAAAGTAGAAATACATACGATCGAAGTAAATATCGGGGATGGATTGAAAAGTAATCAGATTATTGTATCGACAAAGTAAAAGCTAGAGTTAAGCAGAATATAAAGTGATTTTTTACGTTAGGCTGACATTTTTTTCAACTCACTCGCACGTTCGAACAAATAAACGATGATCGGTTTTAAAGGTGTAATTTTAGTTTTTGGTTTTTTTTTTTTTACACGCCTGTTCCTTTATTTGGAAAATTATTTTCTTCTTTTTCTATTTATTTTTTTTTTTTTTCTAGAACCGATACTAATCTCTTCGGAAATGACTGGGGAAAATTTTGTAAGGTTCGGAAAAAAATACGAGGACCCACCACGGTGCTTGGGAACGATTCGATAGCATCTTCGTCGTTGCACGCCAGTGTTATATTACATTCCTGTGGCGAAGGAAAATACGAAGAACGAGAGAAGACTTTACTATGATTCTCTCTCTTTCTCTCACATATACTCACGCAAACGTAGGCGTGCACGCGCGAGCATGCACGGGACAAGTTAGACTTGATGTTTCCGAGATCGATGGTTCATAAACGTCAGAAGGCTAATTCGTAGGACTAACGACGATCACTCGTAACGATTTTATGACTCTGCATAGTCGTCTAATAAACTGACCGGTTACATAATTACCTGCGGAAGCCCGTAAAATTGTCGACAACTGGTCCCTTTTTTTCTTTTTCTTCTTCTTCTTCTTCTTCTTTTAATATCTTCGTAAAGGATAATTATAACGAAAAAAATAACATAAGCCTAATTGATAAAAAAAAAGAATAAAGAAAAATTTTTGTTTAAATTAATGGGTATAAAAAATAATGTGTATGGTTTTCTTATGTATTTCGTTCATATGTTTCTTCTCTAACATTATTATTATCATTTTATGTACCCATAATTATGAAAATGGTCTGAGTCAAAATTTAAAAATAAAAATGAGTTTATCAATTATTTGACATCACCTTATTTTAAATTACATAAACTCAACGTAAATTTCACGTTATTGTCAAAAATGAATCGTTAAATGGTAATGTTTGTTATTACAATATTATATATATAGAATTCATTTAGTGTTCAAATATAATCCATTAAATATTTCGAAACAATTAATGACTTACAATTAGACCATTTTCATAATTATGGGTACACATGTTAAAAATTCGAATACCAATTTTGAGGAAAGTTTAAACATTGGGTAGAATGTTGAACACGCAAAGTAAGGCATAATTGTTAAAGCTCTTAACAAGCGAATTTGACGAGGAGGAAAAGTATTATAATGGTCTCGTTTTAGGCTCGAAGGTTAAATCCCCTAAGTCTATCGCGTTTCGTGCAAAATGTCGGAAGTGTAGTTTAGAGAGAAGGTGTATCCATAAAGTGGCTTACGCGTTGAGAGAAGAGGGGTAAGAAAGAGGAAAACAGGTAGATGGGGGCGGAGGAAGAAGAAGGTGGGGGTGAAGATTATCTTACGAAAACGATTCGCGTGCAGATTTGTTCGTGGTTAAAGTTGGAGAAATAGAAAGAGGAAATGGAAGAAAGAAGAAGAATGAATCTTTCGAGAGTAGGGAAACAGATGGCGAGAACGATAAACCAAGATTTCAATTCTCTTTGCTTATGCCACCACCTGTGCTATCGAAAGGAAATAGGAAGGGGGGAGGACTATAGTGTTGCAGACACACGGAACATGAATTGCAGTAGTACCACATAAGTATCTTTACAACACCTAAGGCTAACTAATACCTTCTCTTGGTGTTATGTACTACTAAATATATATTTATTGTGTTTCTCGAGTTACCTTGTCACGCAATCGCAACTTACGAGATATCGTTATCACTGTGTGTGTGTGTGTTTTTTTTTTTTTTTTATATTTTTACTCGATCGTATTAGATCATGTTTTTATTTCTATATGGAAATATATATATTTTTTTTCTGTTCTTCCCAAAATTTTGCATATTTTTTTTCTTATACTGATCGATATATACAGCTTAGCAAAATAGTTATAATTTAATAATTATATTTTAAATTATATTAATATAATATTATGAATAAAAATAAAAACATTAGTATACTATTTTTAGTGATATAAGAATCGTATATTATTCGATTTTAAATAATGTGGAGTGAAAAGATAATTGCTAGCGTAAAACCAATTACAAAAAGAAAAAAAAATACAAGAATGAAAGAAAAAGATTAAGAACAATTTTTGAGAATTGATTCATAATGTATTAAAAAAAAAAAAAGAAAAAGACAGAAAAATAAATCCATCACTTCATCGTCTACCTTGTTTCTTAAGAGAGATACTTAATTATTATCCCTCTAACGCAATAATAATCGTCTAGTAAATCTCTATAAACTGGTCGCGCTGTTGTTGGTAGCTGCCAACCGCAGCCAATGGTGTGCCGTTAACTGTGGTTACTATATACAAGATCTATCAGACCTTTACTCGTACACACTCAAACAAATTAGTCCTATGGTAGTATATGTATTACTATGTTCTCTCTCGTGACGATCGGTGTTTATAGCTAGGCTGCAAAATCACGAAACAGGGTATGAAAGAGAAAGAGAAAGAGAAAGAGAGAGAGAGAGAGAGAGAAAGAAAGAAGGAAGGAAGGAGAGAAAACGATAGAGAGAGAAATCATTAGTGCTTTCTCGAGATTATCTGCCAGAGAGAGAGAGAGAGAGAGAGAGAGAAAGAGAGAGATAGTAATTCGTCTATCAAACCCCGTCGAAGAAATTAATAGACCGATTTTGCTCGCGATAATTACGTGTGATTTACTTCGATGTCCAACAAGATAAATCTATTCTCCATCCTATCGTTCGATCGTTTGATAATTGCATAAGAATAAAGAGAGAGAGATAGAGAGAGAGAGAAAGAAAGAGGAAGCCATTAAGGTACAATTCAATTGTAAACAATTACGTTTAACGTTAAAACATATATTGAAGCAAGTCAAACGCATTAAAAAAAGTATACTTGTATTATTTATGTTAATAAATTGTACTCAGGGGAAGGGGAAAGGTTAGCGAACAACGGTGATTAAAATAAGAAGAGAAATAAAATGATTATGGTTGTATTGCCGGTGTGTTATGATGTAAAATGGTTTACCGAGATTATAGATTTGTTCATTCTACTCTACGAATCACGAAGAAGATATTTAAATCATTATTTATGTGCCACCAGATGTTCAGTAAATGATATATATGTATATATATTTAAATTAAATATAACTTGCTCGTTAGATAGAAAATTCCAAGAGGGAAAAGGATAGCCGTCGTTGGTGTAGGTTTAGCATTCTAATAATAGTCGCGGGCACGTTTCGGACTCTCTCGAACGTGATCTGGGAAATGGAAAGGTTCCGTGAATTCCACACGAGTGCTCGCTAACTCGCTATTTTCTATTACATTGTGTCGCATATCACTCGATAATTTTCTTTCTCTCTTTTTCTCTATCTTTCTCTTTTGTTAACTCATTCCTTCTTGTTCACTCAAGAACATTACGATCTAACAACCAACGCGTGTTCTCCATCTTGAACCGTTTGATTTTCTATAGTAGACGAAACATCGAGAAGTTGTCGTTTCTCTTGTATGATTTTAATTGAAACGAGGATCGAGCAATRGAGAGCAGCAACCAAACCAAACCAACCAACCA
This sequence comes from Polistes dominula, assembly GCF_001465965.1. The sequence goes on along the minus strand of NW_015148990.1, from coordinate 1,932,380 downwards.
GCTAGTCAACTAACTTATACTTAGTCTCTACGAATGGCGATGGATGAGTACCGGTTCTCCTAGAAAACACGTAGGCCTTCGATTTATGATCCGGTTCAAGAAGCTGTTCCTTCTGATAATGGAACCACCTCTCGGTCTCGCTGAAACGACGACGACGCAACTTTATTCGTGTATCTGTCAGTTTTCTTGTCGTTCGGTGACACGTTTCAAAATCAATGAATGGGTAAAGAAATAGGAAACACGAATGGTTTACTATTGAATTTTATCGATATATGATGAAAATACATGAGATTCTAGTATACGTTTTGTGATAATTGAGAGGTAACGCTATTTCTGATACTTTTATTTATAACTCTTTTAAACAGGAAGGTATTATAAGTGTCTTTCTACCCTTTTGATACGTAATGTATAACAAAAGATTTTATTAAATTATTATTATTATTATTATTTCCTATTTCTTTTTTTTATTTTTATATTACGTTATTTATCTTTCTAAGATAAATCAACTTTGTGCGAATTAAAAAGATATCAAATTTAAAAGAATTTAAATGACATCTAAGTTTTGGAATTTTTATTTTTGTGGATTCATAAATATCTTTTTTTTTTTATTATTCAAAAAAGAAAAAGGTTTTATTGTACGTATATTTAAATGAAAAAAATAAAACAAAATATTAATTATAAATTATTTTCCAAAATAAATTTTGCGACGTACGGATTTATCTCTCTATATTGTAGGTCATTATTTTTTAAAGACAATTTGTGCAAACATATCACGAAACAAGGAATAAAATTTTATTTGTTAAAATTTACATATAAAAAAACTCATACGTATTCGTTTGAAATAAAATCAAATTTTTTCTATTGAAATGAAGTTTTCTAAATAAGATATTTATAATCGATGTATAACTGACGTAAGTTAATCTTCATTGAGTCAAAGTCTTAAAACACACAATAGTTTCTCTCGTTAACTAACCAAACGATGGAGGGGGATAGGCAATTGAGAAACATGTGTGTATTAACTATTCTCAATAGTATTAAAGTCCATATTTGAAAGAAGAAGAAGAAAATCGCGTTGGCAAAGGTCAAAGATAATATTGACGAGTTCAGTTTGAAAGTAAGGTAGATAATATTAAAAATAAAAAAAAAAAAAGATAGAAATAGAGTGAGAAAGCTAAGCACCCCCCCCCCATTGCCGTTATAATTATAAACTATCGCTATCTGAACTGTGACGTCATTCAGGTCGAAAGCAAGACCAAGAACGAATTGCTTGCTTGCTTGCTAGCCAACTCATTTCTTCCTTCTCCAAGAGTGAAGAGTCAACGATAAGCGTTTTCACGAGCATAATAACCAAACGGGAGAGAAAAAGCTATTGTTCTTGTGATAATTGACCCCGGCAGAGTTATGGGCACGATGACGTTATTAAATCAGTTCGTTTATCTCTTTCTCTCTCTCTTTCTTTCTTTTACAAAGAAAATCAAAGTAAGACGCGTGGGAGTAGAAGAGTTTGTTATGAGATTGATTTACATTTTTATTTCTTATCTAACCAAATTTAGATTACGATCCAAATAAGTTCTTGGTTGATAGATCGCATCCTTTTTCTACCTACATATATATATATATATATATATATATATATATATATATATATATATATATATATATTTTTTTTCTCATAATTATAAGTTACACGTTAGAAAAGTAAAAAAAAAAAGAAAGATGGAAACGATGCGTTTAATATTTGTCTCGCCCCCCCCCCCTTCCCGTGTGTATGTGCAAGAATAATTTTCTCAATTCCTTAGTTGATGTCATTGTTACATGGAAAGTTTAGAAAACTTCTCATAAGTTCAGTGGACGTCACAAGGGGTCAAAGAAATCGTCGTACGTGCCAAGAAATGAGAACCCAAGCCCAGACTCTCCACCTTCCTTCGTTCCCTCTACTCCCACTCTTTTTTTCTTCCCCACTTTTCTTCATTCTAACGATTACTCAGGTTGCAGATCATTGCACGCTTCTTATATACCCCGAATACCAATACTTGTATGAATCAAAGTTGAGTCGAGATATGCACGTTCATTTGATGTTTTTAAATAATTATCTAATCGTTTAAAATATACTTAATGTTTTAACAGGTATTTATCAAAAATTCTACCTCGAAACATATCGTAATTATTAAAAACAATATTTGATAGAAAATATACATTTTTACTATAAATAAAACATAAATAATTATTTTTGTAGAACGTAAAAGAAATTACTAAAATAAAAAAAGGCGTATTATTAAATTAAAAAAGTTTCTTTCGACAATTACATTTATTATACGAATTAAAATATGAATTAATATTAATAATATTATGTGTAATTATTTTAAACTTTTGGTAATTGGTTATGTTTTAAAACGAAAGGAAATTCAAAATGATTTTTAAATTGTAAATTATTTTTTCATCATTTTTAAAAACTCGTCAATCTAGGAAAGGGTTGAGGGTGGGACGTTATGGCAAAGCGTGAAAAAAGTATCGTTCAATGATTCGTGGAAATGTTGAGTTGTATAAAGAAAAAAATCGTGTTTAAGAATTTAAAACACGTTTTTCAAAGAGACAACACACAACACATGTAGATGTAAGCATCAACGGCAGACGTTGCGTCGTCGTCGTCGTTGTCGTTGTCGAAAGGGTGAAACCAACACAACAAGTAACAAACCAGGGACTTTGTTGTGTCCATGTCTCCTCTGTCTGCATAGAACGACCTGTCAAACGCACCACGTACATGCATAATTCGCAATGCGTTGTTATCTCTTTCTCTTTCTATCTGCGCCGTTACTATTGTAACCGCGGGTGCATCGATCCTCTACGTACGTTTAACGTCCGAGTCTAACCAATCACGTAAATCTTCTCATTTATGCGTCTACACGATCTCTAAACACACACACACGTATTGTGTACGTATTTAACCACATACATAATATATGCATGTATGGTGGTAGATAACGTATTATTTATCTTCTAACGTAGAATCTTTTTCCTTTTTTTCTTTTCTTTCTCGTCTCATTTTCAGATTCATTTATTTATTTAATTATATAATTAATTTATATTGATATATACTATACGTTATAAAAGCTCAAGATGATAGTAAACTTTTCGTAGAAAAAAAAAAAAAAGAAGAAAAATTAGAATTTTAATTCACGTTGCTTAATTGTTAATTAAATGTTTAATAATTTCTTGGTTTATTTTACTTTTTAATTAATATTAATTAATTTTCCGAATAAAATATTTAAATATTATGTCAATCGTAATTCGTGATGGGATGCTGTGTCGATAAAATGAAACGATATAATTTGAGAATGTTTACCACATTTAAATGTTGTTTCTAAAATAAATCCTATCATTTAAAATAAATAATTAAAGATTTGATTATATAAAAATACTTTTATCTTTATATATTATTAATATCGAATTCGTTTAAAATTCTTATCGATATATATATATTACTAGTATTATTCGTATGGGGTATTCGATTTCATAGAATAGTTCGATTATTTTCCAGCTTATCGAAGAAATCGTATAGAAAAATCTAATATTATTGTACGATTCGTATGAAATTGTAGAAGAGTATTATAGTAATAGATAGATAGTAATAGTGTAGTAGTAAGAGTAAATTGTCGATGATCGGCGCCAAATGCAAACAGTTTCGATAGTCTTCTTATCTTCGTCGTACGATGGGGGGGAATGAGAGTAATTCCGATGCAACGAGCCATTGTTAACGTTTTCTACTTCGAGGAGAATGATTTTTCTATTCCCCTATAGCGATAAATCACAAATGTACGGATATATCTTATCTCGAAAAAGAGAAACACATTTTCTTTTATAAACGAGAACCGCGTGGCCATCCCTTCTTCCTCCTCCCCCACTTTCTTTCTTTCTTTTTTTAACACATTCAGGACGGAATCGGTCGTATATTTCTTCGAATGCACTTCTTCTTCGCCATCAAATTTCTTCCTGCAGCTTTTTTTCTACACCCAATGTCACAAAATTTCAATTATATGATTTTAACTTGTACTACTACGTGGGTACACACACAAACAAGCCCTGTCATGAATGTGTTAGATTAAATTGGTTGATACAAAAATTTATATTTTTCTTTTTCTCTTTTTTTCTTTTGATCAAAAAAATCATTTTTATTTGAGGAAACGAAAATAAAAACGAAATAAAATATCGTTTTTAGTTGAGCATTTTAAAAATTTGTTCAACCACCTCTTTCCCTTCCCAGTACCCCCTTCCTCATATTTTTCGTATTTTATTTTTCAACGCACGTTCTTTTTTCTATCATTTCGATTACTAAACGTCGGAGAATTTTGTTTTAAATAAATAAAAAAAAATAATTTTCACAAATATATTCTCTTTGATTATTTTTTCATATCAAATTTATAATAAAATATACGCTATTGGTACATCAATATTTTTTCTTCGATTAAAAATCAATCCTATTAATACGTACACACAATGCTATTGATCATAGTCGGTATGTACAAAATCGTATTTATCCAACCGATATTTCTTAAGGGGTTATATACAGTTAGACGGCCGAAAAAAAGTGAATTTTCCAGAATTTTTTCTGAGAAACCTTTTAAATTTATTGATCCAAAAATTTATACACATATTATGGTATCTTTTAACTGTATTTTAAGACTTAGTACTAGTAAAAATATTTATTTGAAAAAGAGCTACAGCTGATCT
>NW_015148990.1:1882485-1927262 GCF_001465965.1 Polistes dominula | reverse complement strand
AAACGCCTTTTCAAATTAGCTTGTAACTTTGAAAATATTCACCGGAACGATATGAAATTTTCTGTGTGTATTCTTAAATATATGTACATTAAGAAAATAAAATAAAAAAAAAATCGATTTTTTGAAAATTCTAACTGTATATAACCCCTTAATTTAACCTATCTAATAAGCTCCTAATTAGATACTAAAATATCCATTTCATCCTTAATAATACCATTTATCAGTCCTTTGAATTACAACATTACCTTATACAATACCGAATACTAGTAACATAATACGCATTCGTACTTATTGTATTGTGTGATATTCATTGTCATTGCGAATAACGTGTAATTTATGAGAAACGCATATATGGGCTTTAATGATGATAATGAAAATTGATACATCAGAAAATAAATGATTAAATTGTTTGTTTTTTTTGTTTGTTTAAATCAAAGATCACATTAGGTGAGGGGTGGAAAGGTGGTACACGGTATGATGATTGAAAAAGTGTGTAAAAGAAAATAATAGTAAAAAAATAAAATAAAAAATAAAACGAATTTTTCTCTGATAGTATTGACAGACAGCAATAATAATAATAATAATAACAATAATAATACCAGTCGTATTTCACGTACCCTTTTTACAACACTTTCTCCGCCCTCGTCTTGTTCGTAACGTGACACACAGGACACACGGTTCTCTTTCTCGATGATACGCATGACATATAACGCATGTTTGTAGATATCTGACTCTGTTTATGTGTAGTGTATTTGTGTGTGTATGCGTGTGTTTACTACTTCTATATTGTCATCGTGTGTCTTCGTTTTACGGCTCGTCTTTTACATGCTTCGACGTTTCGCTTGCGATTCATTCTCCAAAGGAAACCTTGGCTAGAAGATACCTTCCAGACTTGTTTGTAACTCTGCGTGACACACACATACATGCACACTGAGAGAAAGAGAGAGAGAGAAATATAGAAATTTCGGAGACTTAGAATGATATTTCTAGCTTTTACGACTGTCCGTGTAACATACGCTGAATATTATCTCCAATAATCTTAGGAATTCTCTTTCAAAAATATTGATAATGATTTCTGTAAACAACAATTTTTGTCTTTATTTTTTATTCCAAACTTTGTGTTAGTTAGTTCAATACTTTTTGTAATATAAAATGAAAGATATATTATTATTATTAAAAGAGTAAATTGACAAAAAATCGTGCACAATTTTATGCAATATCCCACGAACAAGTTTTCTATAAGAATCTTCTTTTTTTTTTATTTCTTTAAGAAAAAGACTAAAAAGAAAAATTAAACAAACTAATAAATTTTAAAACGATTAAAATGCGGGGGTTGTACATCCCATTAATCTTTATAATTACAAAGATTATGTCAAAGCATTCATAACAATTTATTGGATTATTCGTCAAAATCTTATCTAATATCATATTATAAATTCTAATTCTAATAATAAAATTCTAATATTATAAATTCTAATCTAATATTATTTAATTCATTTAATTGAAAATTAAGAAATATATATTAAAAAAATATATATATATATATATAAAAATATATTATTTATTATCGTGTGATGGGGTTTCTAATCCTCGCATTCATTTTTATATTTTAACTTCTTTTTTTGTTAAAAAATGATAGCTTTATACTATTCAGTATAATCATACTGACACAACATTGTCTTAAAGGGACGAAAGAAAGGATAAAAAATTATGTACGAGGGAAAAAAAAAAATAAAAAAAGGGCGTAGTAATGGAAATGCTTCGCGCACTTTTTTTTCTCGAAGCAAAATTTTTTAAACGTCGTCGTCGCCGTTGTCGCGGTTGTTCTCGTTCTTTATCTTTTTCTTTTTCTTTTTCTTTCTCTTTTCTATTCTCCGCAAGGATCATTTTTATTCTCATACGGAATGACTTGTCGTCGTCGTCGTTGGGTTCGCGGGTTGCGGTTGCCGACGACGACGACGACGATGACGACAAAAAGTAGAAGAAGAAGAAGAAAGAATCATCACACACACGGTCCACAGCAGTTTTCTCTTCTATCTTTAGATCGAACATGGTTTAAAAATATTTTCAAGGACCTCCGAAGTTTCTTTCTCTCTCTATCTCTCTTTATTACTTTCCTCATTTCTCTCTCTCTCTCTCTCTCTCTCTCTCTCTCTCTCTCTCTATCTATCTATCTATCTATCTATCTATCTATCTATCTATCTATCTATCTATCTTTCTATCTATTTATCTATCTATCTATCTATCTTTCTATCTATCTATCTATCTATCTATGTATCTATCTTTGTGTTTATTATCACCTAGAAAATGAAAGAAAAATGACAGAAGAGAAAATTGTAAAATTAATATCTTATTTTATTTAAATATGTTAATGTGCTCACATATTAAGTTGAGTAATAAATTTTTGATAAATTTTTGACATCTTTTTTTTATTTTTATTTAGAGTAATAATTACGTTTTGGAGGATCATTTACAAATGTTTTTTTTCTCCTTATTTTTTTTTTTTTTTTTTTTTTTCATTTTTATACCAAATTTTACACTCACACGATACTTATCCAGTATATTATCTTAGAAAATAACATACGATCCATTTTTACTCTAGGTATTATTACATTTTGCAATATACTATATATATGTATATATGTATATGAAAGAACAATATTTTATGTGTGAAATTTAAGAAAATAATGAATAAAAGTTTTGATACGATATTATATTTAAAAAAAATTAAAACAAAATAAAAAGAAATTATATCCGCGTTTGTTGTGCAACAAACGTTAACAATAAAATATATAATAATAATAATAATTTAAAAACTATAGAGATTATTCTAAATTAATAAAGTGATATGATTACAAAATCAAGTTATATGTGATAATCCTGTAAATATAAATTATTATCGAGAGACATAATGTGAGGGTTGAGAAAAACAGCATGGAAGAAAAATAAGAAAAAAAGACAACAAAAAAATGAGAAGAAAGAAGAAGAATTTTTCAACTTTATGTAAGAAGAGAGGGAATGGAAAAAAACAGGAAGAAAAAAAATATGAGGGTTGGTAAAGAGTAGGTAGGAGGATGTATGAACGACGAAGCAAGCACACACACCGTCGTTTTGTCTCGAAACGTACGACATTGGCTTTTATGTTCCTAATAATGCGAGTGCGCCGGCTGTCAAGTTTCTTCCCACTTTCTTTCCCTCTTTCTATCTTTTTCTTTTCTTTTTTACGTTAGTAAAAGACAACACGAAGGAGACAGATGATACGTACGCGACAATTTCTCTGGATTTCAACGAGAAACTAAAGCGAGTCATAAACTATGTCCCTTATTGTCATCCATCCAACTTCTATTATCCCCTTTACTGTGTATATCAAATAAAAATAACATATTACAAATAAAACTACTTCCCTGTAATGTCAACCAACCACCATCACCATCACTACTCTAACATAATAACAAAAATTGTTCTAATACATATATAAATATATATAAATATTTATTATTATTATTATTATTATTATTATTATTATTACTATTATTATTATTAATTGGCATTAGGAACTCGAAAGTTCATTGCCGCAAATACCAAATCCTACCAGTGCTCCCATAAATATATATATATATATATATATATAAAATTTTCTTATTTTTATTTTATATTTTATATTAGATATTAGATATTTTTATTATATTGTATTTTATATTGTACAAAATTAATTTCAAAGTTATTTTTCCCATTTTTGTTCTGTAATATTTGAAAAAGAAGAAGAAGAAAATAAAAAGAAATAATCCACAACGTTTTTCGAACAAGTCAGCGAATTCTTGCCTGTTTGTTTTCATTTTAATTTTCTCCCGTAATTTTTTCTTTTTTCGTCCTTTAAAATAAGGATAGAGGTTAGTATTTTTTTATTTTTTTATTTTCTTTCTTTTCCTCTCTCCTTTAAAAAGTAACAAACAAAAACCGAAATTAGCCTGATAAAAATGCATGGGTTTCCACCGTCAGCCCAGAAATCCATACATAATCTTTTTCTTCCCCTCCCGCACTTACACCATCACCATCATCACCACCACGACTATCCAGCTTCTGGAAAATATATGCGAATTTGAATATAATCTTTTGACGAGACCTTTTTCAAAGTTCGCGACACTTTTATGAAAGCAATGCAAAAGTCTTCGTTGGTGGTATTGCTACCGGTAAGGATGGGCAAATCAAGCGTTAATAATGCACGTTGACGTTACCAACATGAGTTTTCCTCGCCCTCTTCTTCTCCTCTTCATTCTTCATTCATTCTCTTCCTCTTTCTCTTCCTCTTCCTTATTTTCTTATTTCAAGGATGACAAGAGAGAGAAAGACTTTTAAAGATGATAAGAGGGTAAAATTTCTTTGGCTATGCGAATTCAGAACAACTTTCGTTTCTAATTTCTCTTATCTTTTTTTTTTCCTATTTATATCCGTTTAATTTTTTATAATATTGCATAAATTTAAAATCACGTATGAGAGTATATTATATTCAAAATTTATTATCTTTAAGTTAATTGTGTTCTTCAATTTTATTTTAAAATAAATCAATTGTAATTTGAAACATCGAAATCAAGTTTTTGGCTATCCTTTTAAACATTTTTTAATTTGTATTAGAAAGTTTATATTTCTTAATAACAGGTTTATATACATATATATATATATATAATTTATTTTTTTTTTTTACGATAAAGAAAAATAATGCAAGTTGTAGAGAGTTAACCTTGAAATTAATGAATATCATCAGGTATTTTATATACTTTTATCTCTCTCTCTCTCTCTCTCTCTCTCTTTCTCTCTCTCTCTCTCTCTCTCTCTCTCTCTTTGTTCCCTTATTTTACCATTTTAGTTGAAATTTTCGCTTTCTCGACAAAGCGGTCGTTTCTGTCTGCCGAATGAATATTTAATTCCTACTTATCTACCGTACACTCTCACACACACACACACACACACATACATACCAAAGAACGATGCCAGTATAAACGAGAATAAATAAACTTCTCTCCGGGAGGGAGAACAACGCGAGGAAGATGTATCTTAATGGTAATCCGCAGACGACATCTGCCAAGGTACCTTTTCATCTTTTCCCTTACGTTATCATTATATTTTTCTCGTTACATTTAACGATAAACCTCTTTACCACGTTTGATCAAATGACCATCATCATCACCATGTCTTGTAATTTGTAAAAATCTTACAATTTGTACAAACGAAACAGTCATAAAATATTTTACATTATTCGCTATCATATAAAAAGAAAATATTTTCTTCGTTAATCAAATTGATTAAAAATTTCATTCTTTATTATGATATATGGTTTTTTTTTTTTGCAATCATTTAATCGTTCATTATAAGAGAATTATTAAATATACACGATGTATCGATGGGGATTTATCGTTAAGTTCTATTAACGAGTTAAAATATATAGTTCTTTTTTTTTTTTCAAACATTGTTCCAGTCATCCTTCGTTCTTAATTTAAACCTACGTTAGAATTATGGTTACTTTTATTACAATTTAAAGTGGTTAACCTTGATAACGTTGCAGTAGTAGATAGATCGTTATAAAAATGAGACAGAGTTAACGTTTGAGATAGATCATCGGGTGATTGGATATCCACGTAGTATTGTAGATGATGATCATTTGATCTCGAGTAATGGATATCTCTCCGGGGAGTCGAGAAAAGAAAAAAAAAAAGAAAAAAAGATCTCGAGGACGACGTTGCTATTTCTCTATGTCCTCCTTTCTTCCTTTTCTCTAAAAAAAAAAACGAATAAAAAAAAAAGAATCATTTACAGAGAGATTTAATGATAGGGACATTGCATAAAATCACTAAAGAGCTTTACGGTGATCAGAGACACCCAATACGTTGAAGTAAAAGGAAAATAAAATTTAAAAAAAAAACAGAGAAATCGAAAGAGAACTGTTTAATGTACATGTATATGTATGTATATTGTATGTATGTATGAAAGAGAAAAAAAGAGAAAGAGAGGAAGAGATGTACGTGTGTATCTGTCACTTAACAGCATTCAATCGGATTGAGCAAATAATTCCGACACATAAAGCGCGAGACTTGCTAAAATGTGCACACAACGAAACATACGGACGTTTACACAGACGGTGCATTTAAAGAGAGAAAGAGAGTGAATGAGTTAGTGAGAGAGAAAAAGAAAGAAAGAGAGATAGATGATAGATAGATAGTTAGATGGATAGATAGATAGATAGTTAGATAGATAGTTAGATATAAGCTTCGAAGGTCTACGGTTCACGGCGGTGCATTGCACGGTCCGCGGAACATTGGCTGCATACGTACGTGCAGTGAATGGCATTGAGGGGGTCTCTCTACCTATAGAGAGAGACTAGATTAGAGTGCATTAGCCTCTCTCTACGTTAAGTCGATGTAGATATCTTTTGCTCGCGTACGTTTTCTATACGAGAAAGATATATAGATAGGATAGATGGACAGACAGACAGACAGACAGATAGATAGACAGATAGATAGACAAAACTGACTGACTGATTGAATGAGAGTGTGAGAAAGAAAGAAATAAAGAAAGTGAGAAAGAGTGAGAGAGAGAGAGGAAGATATATCTTTCATCTTTATTCTTTTTCTTATTTATTTTTCGCTATTTCTAGCATCGAATGAAACGAGAGTTAACGACTGCTACTACTGCTATGTTTCTACTTGCTGTTTGCTGTTACTGTTGTGTTGTTGTTGCTACTACTATTGCGATTATCGAAGATGCGAATAATGATAATCGATTTAAAGCGAACGTTTTCTTTTCTTTTTTCAAAATCTGGCAACAAATTTTTCTTTCCCAATTGCGTTTTGTTTTCCCTCTTTAAAAAAAAACACGTGTAGTAGTGACAAAGATGGTGAGTAAAGAGTTGCATCAAAAAGTTCTCAAAAATCTAATTTAATTTTAACGATTTTCTAACGAATTTCGTACTATGTTGATACTTTTCTTTTTCTACCCCTTCCCACAGTTACTGTTTTTCCCTTATATTCTTCTTTTTTCTTGTACTTTGTTTTTTTTAAATTTTTTTTTTTTTTTTTTGAATTTGTCAATAAGTTTCATGTGTTGAAACAAATCAATAGCATAATAATAAATTACTACACAACATTATTATACAAATGATTAAATTACATATTCAATTACATAATATTATATTTATATATAATATTAAAACATAAATATAGTTTTAGATCGCTCGTACTTTTCGATTTAAACGTTACACAGGTCTATCTCACCTGTCAGCAAGAAACCTCGTATATCTTATTTCCTTTCGGTATTAAATGTGGCTTTAAAAAGCATAGAAAAAGAAAAAAAATCATTATAAATAACAATAAAAATAAAATAAAATTGATAAAAAATGATAAAAATAATTTTACCTCGATATATATATATATATTCTATCGATCATTAATAAATCATTAATAAGTATTATCGAAAAATAACGAAGTGATTAATGAAGTTTCTCGAGTAAGACGAGAATAAATTAATAACATCCTCTTAGTTTTTCTTTTCTTTTTAGTTTTCCTTCTCTCTCTTTCTCTTTTTCTTCTTTTTTTAACCTCGTAAACTTTTTCTTTGGATTTTGAATATTAATTTTAGAGTTTGCTGCGCGATTGGAGAATAAAAGAAGAAGAAAAAAATTAGTAAATAAAAATGATAGAAGAACTAAAAAAAAAAACAAAATCGTAATAAAAATCACGTTTTACATTTTCTTCGTCCGTTTTCGACCGTCGTTCACTAAGAGCCACGGTGATATTGCTAATTATTGCAGATTAACGTATCCGCCCTATGTGTGTGTGTGTGTATGGTTATCGCGTTGCTTCGACAAATGTATTTTCTCTCTCTCTCTTTCACTCTTTGGTGTTGGAACATTCGCGCGTACACGAACGGATAAATATAGTCGCGCCGTATCCGGTGTAATAAAACGCACTCGAATCCGGGTCACTCGTTTACATATTGCCACACGTTATATAGCAAGTTTGTCTCTGTACGCATAGAAACTACGCACGTCGATGACGATGACGATGACAATTATTATGATGATGGCAATAATGACAATGATGATGCAGATGACGATGACGTTGAAAATAAAATGATTGAAAGACAATGACAATCACAATAGCTTTTAGACCCTAACTGCTACGATCACAAGAGAAGGGCGTTGTTGTACTTTCCCAAGGTTGAAGGAAATTTTCTCAGATGCATTCTAAACTCGACGTAGACGATGACCTTGTCATTGTCAACGTCAACGTCGTCGTCATCGTCGTCGTAGTTGTTGCTTACCGATCATCGAAGGAAGTCAAGTATAATCGTTTAGAATTACAATGACGGGAAAAGAGTTTTTAGTGCATTGAACTCTCTTAACAATTTTTCTTTATCTATCTTTTTCTTTTCCTTTGTATTCTTTTAAATAAGTCATTCCTATTAAGTTGAATTAATGTTAATATACATTCTCTGTGTGTCCCCCTTCTTCATTGTCTTTCGATATTTTTTCTACTAACGACGGTATCATCGGTCGTTAAAGTTTTTGTTCATTTATACGAAGTACAATTTTCTATTTAATTTATTTCTTTTTTTTTTATTGAAAACATTTCATAAATCTTAAGTTTTAATATCCCTATTTTTAGCTGAAAACTATTTATTTGTTTAATTATTATCAGTTTATTTTTATTATGAACTTATTTTAAACTTTAGGTATACTTGATTAAAACATCGTATAAAAAATTTGTACAGATTTTCGCACAATGTATTTTGTTTGATAAAAAATGTTCATTTACAAAATATATTGTAATATTCAAAGAGAAATAATATCACAAGGAAAAGTTTAAATAAGAACGAAATCGCCAGATTTATCGAGACCAAGAAGAAAAAAAAGTTGCAACGAGGATGTGTCATTAAGCAACTTTGCAATGAGATAACGATCGAGGCTACTAGTCATCGGTTATTTCTCGATTAGGTTTAATCATTCTATCGATTAAAAGGAAATCCTGTTCCATATAAAAAAAAGAACTGCACACAAGTCTTAAACAGCAAAGTTATGCATAAATTAAATTAAATTACAAAAAAAGTAGTGTATTATAAAAATAGTACACACAACAATTTTACAAACGATAATGATTCTTAAAAATTGTCAAAACTTTTATACACTAACAAAAAAAATATTGAAATTTCACTTACATAAAAGACACACGAGGAGATGAGAACATTTCTCGCGTTTAATTAAATTTTCCGATATCTACAAAAAAAGAAAAAAACAAAAAAAAAGAAAAAAAAAAAGAAAAAAAAAGAACGAGAACAACTCGTGAAACAGTAGTTTTCGAAGTAGAAAGTAATAATCGTTTGGGAACCTAGTTCTCTCTCTACGTGGAAATTGGCTCGTTAACCGTGTATCCCTTTCTCATGCCAAACAACGTTGCTAAAGACTTCGTTAATGGGGTTCAATACACTAGTTAACGGCACGATCTTTCTATCACTAACATAGATTTTCTTATTTGTCTGTTTGTTTTATTTATAAACTCTTTTTTTTCTTTTCTGCTTTACGACAGATAACGAAAAATGAAATCAAGTTTTCTTTGTACACACATATACACACATATGCATATAAATTTTCTTTTCCTATCTTCGAAATCTGATTTTGCTTGTATTCAAAAAGAAACGATTAAAGATCATACGATAAGACACTTACTAACCCCTTCCCCTCCTCCATATCTAACATTACTCTAGCTTTGGAATATTTCTTGTTGGAGGGGAGAGAACTAACACTCACATCAGTTAGCGGATGCGAATTATATTTAATAAAATATCAACGTTAAGTGCTGCTAAAGCCTCTTAGTCGGGAAGAGCTCTTAAGCTCTCTTGCGAGAGAGTGAAAAAGAGAGAGAGAGAGAGAGAGAAGCAGCAGCAGCAGCACGTTAGGGTTGTAAAAGGAAAGGGGTGGGTGTAAGAGAAGGGGTGCACTCACTAAAGATAAATCCTACAACTTGTGCATTTTTTTTTGGCATATCGCTGTCGTAGTACAGTCGACATTAAAAAATAGTATTATTATTTATATTTCTAAATTTTCAACGAATTTTTATATTTTCTCTTTTTTTACTTTTCTTTTCCAAGTATTTTCATGTAAATTAGCAATGTACCTATTTTCTGCGATTATTAAGCTCTTAAAGTCTGCAACTATTCGAAAGAATTCTTTATACTTAAAGGACTTACTTAGTTGAATACATTTTGAAAAGATAACGTTATATTCCTTATCACGAAAGAAATAAAGTATTACGTTGGAAGTCTAAGGAACAGGAGGACACCGGGAGAGGAGGAGGGTTTAAGTAGGTGACATAACGCGAATTAACTTTCACCCCTTAAGCACCATCACCACCACCACCACCCGCTRCCGCGAAAATCGCGCGCCGGCAGTGATTTTGCTCTCTTTCTCACTCTCTCTTTCTCTCTCTCTCGTCGTTCGAGCCTTTAAGGGCCACCGTTAATCACGTCCGCGTCTCGTTGAAGGTTTGATGACAATCTTATCTTAAACGAGTAATTAGGAAGTCTCGTAGGGACGGTGAGAGAGGGTTCTAAATTGTGTTTCCACGCCTCTTTCGTATTATCGGCGTGTAAGAGAGAAAGAGAGACTTCTGAGGTGTAGGAAAAAGAGAGAAGGAAAATGAAGAGGAGGAGGATAAGAATAAGGAAAACCAGTAAAGGGAGAGAAAAAGAGGGGTGGATGGTTTAGAGGTAAAACTCGATGCGATATTTCGACCTCGTTATTTATAATTTTCCTTCCAATTTCGTAGGCCCGCGTGTCGCACGAAATCGTTCTGTAATTAGCCCTGTTTCCGAGTAAAACACCGGGAACATGAATGCGTGTGCGTGATACACGTGGATACGCGCGTACGTCTTTTCTATGTGTTGTCTGTGCGTACATTTACGACGACCATTAACAAAGTTAGTTTCGCATTAAACGATCTATGGTCTTCGAAGGAAATCTGAGTCCAAGCATGAATATACTCCTCTACACCACCACCACCACCACCACCACCACCACCACCACCACCACCGTAGAAACATATATTTTCACGTAATCCGATGAAAAGCTCTCCGCTTTCCTACAGTGTATATATAATACTTAATTAATCCCGTCAGATTCTTTTTCACGAGAACCTAATTTACCTAATACAAGAACTTACCGTAAATGAAAAACGCGCGAAGTAATAAAACCAAATGGTCCATTAAAGTTTGGAATCAAGTTTCTTCTCTTTTTTTTTTTTTTTGCTACGAATTATTAATCCAAATTCAAACAGAGAGTTGAATACAATTTGTACAATTGAACCATAAACAAAATTACACATTTATTTATTATATAATTTTATCTATAATCACAATTATTTGTTGTATATTATCAAACAATTGATCGAAATCAATGACTTTTTTTTAATTTATTTTATAAAACTTTAACGTGATGATCAATCATCATCACCATCATCATCATCATCATTCTCATTGTTGTCTCGATGATAAATCATTCCATCCGGAATCAGACATTCGTATATTACCACTTAGCAAGTAAGAAATAACTTAGCTCGAAATTCAGTGTTCCTTGGAGTGGAACAATGCTAGAAATGGAGAAGGCAGCAGAAGGTAAGGGTGAGGATAAAACCACCTTCGGAATGATTAACCTCGAGAATCCGGGTAGTGTAATAGTGGTGGTAGTAATAGTAGTAGTAGTAGTAATAGTAGTAGTAGTAGTATTAGTAGTAGTAATAGTAGTAGTAGTAGTAATAGTAGTAGTAGTAGTAGTTATAGTAGTGGGGTTGTGATGGTGGTGGCCGTCTGACGATTAGGACGATTGCTCGGAGTTTCTCAAGCCAACGGCACAATTTCCTCGAAAGCTCTTACCTCCTCCTAGTTTCTACTAGTAGAAACGTGTCCATTCGTGTTTCGCTGTTAGTCTCGAAAGACATTTAACTCTCTCTCTCTCTCTCTCTCTCTCTCTCTCTCTCTTATTTTCTCATACTCTCTCGGCCATTCCTCTTCGACTTTGTATAGGTTCGTCTAACATCTATTCGCTTTCTCTATCATCTCTTCTTCATCCCTCGTGTCTAGTCGAAATTGTTCAAACCTCTTCTTAAGAGAGAAATATCTTGGGAATGATGAAGATGTCGAAGGGATTTCCGGTCGAATGAATTTTACGGCAGAATAAGAAGCATAGAGAGAKGGGGGGGGGGGTAGCGGGAGGATGGATGGATATAACCGTTTAAAAGATGGACCACCAACACGGACAGACAACACAACACAATAACGTTTTTTAAATATGAAAGATTATGGAAGAAAGGAAAAAATATATTCTTCTTTGTCTTTTTTTCTTTACCTTTCTCTTTCTCTTTGTCTCTTCTCTTGTTCTTTGTGTTTCCTTTCCTTTCTTTTTTTCTAGCTTTGCTCGCGAACAAAAAAGAACAAGAAAATGCCGAACAATGTAGAATACAACCAACAACTAAAAATCTTCTTAAGATTATTCAAAATTATACACACAATATTTCTGGTCAAATTTTTGCAAAGCCATTCGCAAATAGTTTTTCTCAAAAAAAAAAAAAGAAAAACGAAACATTTCATTATACTTTTAATTTCACGTGTAAAAGAATTATGAAATGACGATCGTAAAAGAAAGATAGTCCCCTCCCTCTTCCCCGATGATATTGAGAGTCTCTTGTTTGGTAAGAAAAACAAATCGGCAGACATTAAGAAACTCCTCTTGTACGTCGCTTAGAGTGGTCCAAATAGAAAATGTGTTGGAGAGGCGTAGAGAGGTTTGGGGGGAGCTACTACGAGAAAGATGAAAGTAAAAGAAAGGAATAAAGGGAATAAAAAAAAGAACGTAACAGAAGAAAAGAAAGAAAGATGGAAGAAAGGTTGGTTACGTGAGTGTATGTGTGTGTATGTATATAAGTAGATAGGAGGGCTACATACACACACACATAACACCTATATTCGAGTAGGATGAGAGGTATAGTGTGTTGTATATAGCGAACTTGCTATGGCGTGTGATATATAGTCGTGTCTGGTAACGCTGAACGTTGTTGCAATCTCCCTTAGTGGAAGGGACATAGATTTTTATGGATAGTCACGGTTAGGGAGGGTTGCTTTTGCCACCCCCCTTAGCTTCGGGCGAAAATCTGTCGTATGAATTTACGTTGATCGGTGTTTTAGCGTCGGAAAGCTCGCCCCGGAAAAAGAAAGAGGAAAAGAAGAAAGAGGAAGAGGAGTAGGAGGAGGAAGATAGAAAAAAAAGGAAGGGAAAAAAATGAGGGAGTATGAGAAAAAGAAAGAGAGTGAGTGAGTAAGTAGTAGTACTGGTTGCTGCTATCTTTATCGTAGAGGAAAAGCAAGTTTCTCTTGTTTCCTCCTCTTCTCTTCTCTTCCTCTTTCCTCTTCTCTTCACCCCCGTCTATTTTCGTTCTCTCACCGTTGTAAAATAAATCCTCTCTTCGCAT
The DNA here is from genome assembly GCF_001465965.1 of Polistes dominula. The sequence goes on along the minus strand of NW_015148990.1, from coordinate 1,913,754 downwards.
ATCTCGTATTTCTCCTTGAAATTAAAAAAAAAAAAAAAAAAACGACCCGTGACTTTTCATCCGATTACTTTTCGTAATCAAAAAAAGAGAAAGTGGAAGAGAGGGGGTGGGTGGATGGTTGCTGGGGGTTGGGTTAAAGTATCGCGACGATATTTTTATCTGTGCAAAAGCATTAAATTGATTTTCTTGATCGATGGTATTTCTTTTTTTTTTTTTAAGATAAAGAATCCTATTGAAATTATTCTATAAAGGATCTAATAACAAAGGGTGGTCGTTTTGTACCTATTACCAACTACCCCACCTTCTCACTCTCTCTTTTTCCCCCCTCATTGGTATCTGATTTGAGATTAAATTTCGATTGAACTTTTTCTATCAATTTGGAGATGATAGTAGAGAGGGAATGCAGAGGTCAAAAAGAAAAAGTCATCATGCGTGAATAAAAAAAGATATCTTTCTTGTGAAAAAGATCCCTGATAGGGTTTTTATCATCTTGATCCTTTTTTTCAATTCTTCCTATGATCCATGTGAGATGACGGGGTGGGGAATGGTGATACTTTTGGTGTGTGTTTCTTTTATACTGGTTATCTTTTGCCAATCGAAGGGCTTTTCTTATTCTGATCGATTATTGCTTTTAAATAAGAAAAAAGAAAAATATAATCAAACATTTATTTTTAATTATTAGAATAACCAATTTGAATTTACTTAAACGACAATTGGAGATATGATTTTGTATATGTAATATTAAAGTTATGAATGAAAAAGATGACTTTAGATTATTGTTAATTAAAATATCTTTATAACTTGGTTTTTTATATTTTCATCAAAATATATAGAAAAATGTTTAAAAATCATTTTAAAGAATAAAATTTTATGTAATGTTATAAAATATTATTTATACAAATTTCCAAAGCCCAAAGTATCGTCTTACACGAATGCTATGTATACAGAAAAACATGAAAACTGTATTCTTTATATAATTTTAAATAGAAATTAGTTTTTTTTTGTTATTAGAAAATTTACAAGATAAACCCAAGATTTTTTCGTGTCTATCATGCTGAATAAAAAAATTAATTATTTATTAAATTATTATATAATAATAATAATACTTTTCTTTAAAAGATACATTCCTGTAGAACAGATCAATTATTTGCTATTAAATTGTGAGTAGAGTACGTATAAGTAAGTTTATTCGTGAGTGAAAAGCAAAGACTCGTGTTACATAATTGATATCAAAGGACGTGTAAGAAATGAAGAGGAGGAATTAGAGAAAACAGAAGAGGAAAATGTGACAGGATTGGCGAAGGTTAGAAGATAGAGTTACGTAAAACAAAAACGAGTCTTCTCATGTTAATCTTCTTATACTTGATCAGATATCTTGTGTTATTTAACTTATTTAACTTATCAAAATGAATTTTATTCAAAATGAAATCTTAAACTTTCCCGTACATTGTTTCTATTTTAATATGATATCATTCATTGTATTTTTCTTAAAAAAGAAAAATATTTTATTCATAAACAAATAACTATTATTATTATAAATAAGACTTGATTTTCCGATTAGAAGAGCAGGACAAAGACTAAACTACTTTTATCTTTTTTTTTTTATTTTATTTCTTTTTCCTTGTACCAATCGCAATTACGTGTAATCGACTTTCCACGCGGAAATCGAGAATAATCCGCTTATGTTAGTCAGGACCAAAACGGGCAGAGAAAAAGAGAGATTAGAAAGAAGAAAAAAGTACGAAAAAAAAATCTGCTAAAGCTCGCAAAAGAATAAAATAATCACTTCGTGATCTCTTTCTCTTTTAGTTTTCTTTTTTTCTTCTTCTTCTTCTTTTGTCTCAAGAAATAAAAAATCTTTATACAACACATATGTAATGTTATATTTAATTTATATATATGGAACCGTTTATTTTGAAAGTGGTGCAAATTCATTTTGTATTGCTTCGAGAAAACTAAAGGTTATCTTAATATATATATTTCTTCTGTGCACATTTTCAAATTAGAACTCTTCCTAAACGGCTAAACCGATTTTAATGAAATTTTGTGTGTGTCTTCAGGTGGATTTGATAATTGTTTAGATTTACATTTCGGACCAGTTTAAATTGTTTATTTAATTAATTTTTTATTTATAAATTGTTATACGGCAAGTTTATAGGTTGAAGTTAGTCGAAATTTTTTGTTGATATTATACTTTTCGATATATATTCGATATATTTCTATTATTTCGTATTTTCCGCAGTCCGGCAGACTGCGCTACGATCGCTTACAGTTGGTGCTGCGATTAAATTCAGAAAAATATTTTGTAGCTTTGTGTTATTATTGTGTTACAAAAAATCGTGTGCTAATTGAAATATTACATTAAGGTCTAATTTGTGTTTGAAGAGTTTTGAAGTGTGCTTAAAAAACTATACACTTTGCAAATTTAGTGCGGAATTGAAGTGAGTATTTTATATAATTTTTTATCAAATTTACGCGTGCGTTGATTAACAACCACCCTAACCTACAAATTTATTTGTCTAGCTAATTGATTTTATAACAAATTTTTTATTTAAAATTATTCCAACTATTAATGAAGTTGCAGTTGTTATGGCTGTTGACCCATGTGAACGTCGAGATATTCGCATACAACGCAGAGTAATGCGATGCAAATAATTCAAGACAATCATCGTTCTTACGATGCACTGCAGTATCCGTTGATATTTTGGGAAGGAGAAAATGGATATCATTTAAATATTAAACAAAGGAATCCAACTACAGGTACAACCTATAGATTATTTTATAATTCTTTTTTTTAAACCAATAATTTCTGTTTATCCTATAAATATTTTTATTTGCAGGTGAAGAACTGATCAAGAAAGTTAGTGCGATTAACTTCTACGCATACCGGTTGATGATTCGTGCTAATGAAGATAATAACATTCTCCGATGCAGACAGCTATTTCATCAGTACATTGTCGATATGTATGTGAAAATCGAAAGTGAGAGATTACGATATATAAAATTTAATCAAGCAAAACTTCGTTTGAGGAGTACATTCATTTTGGTACATGTAATGACATTAGATATTGTAATAACTTTTTAATAAAAATTTTCATCAAAACGGTCGAGATTGTTACAGCTTATTCCAAAAAGTTAGCAACGCATGGAAGGGGCACTCTAGTAGTATTATAGAAATTATTCAAGTCAAAAATATAAATTATGTTGAGTTTGCCAATATTTCTATTAACTTATAGTTGTATGTAATTTGATTAATATAAAATTTCTTTTAATACGATTTTAACTAAAATAAATGCAATATACATTTTTTCTGGCTGTAAATAGATTTATTATTATTACAACATTAATTTGAAAATAAACGAATCCATATATGTTATCTCTCTAAAAAAAATTATGTGATGTACGATTAGAAGAATACGATTATATTACTCTTAACCAGTTAAGTGTGGCGATCTGTGCGCATAGTGCGCTCCGGTGTGTGTCGCGATAATCAAGCGATGACGGATATAGACGTCATAACACAAAATTTTGCCACATATCCATGACGGATATAGTCGTCAAACACGCTTAACTGCTTAAAGAAATAAGATAAAATGCGATAGTTAAAAAGAAAAAGAAAACAAGAGAACTAAAGTACATCAGAGATATGAAAAAAATTCTTTCCGGAAGGATAAGATAGAGAGAAAAGGGACGATAGGAAAAGAAAGAAAGGAAGGTAGAATCAATCGATTATTTTTCACGCGAGAAGGAACACTATAAGAAGAAGAAGAGGAAGAAGAGGGTGGAGGGGTGGAAGAAGGTTTCTTTGTTCGATTCGGCTTACCTCGATACGGTACAAGGCTACGACGACAGTGGGTCACTTGCATCGCGATTCCCTCGAGGGGATGGAAAAAGGGTGAGAGAGTGGAATGGTAGATAGGGAGGAGGGGAAGGGCCCTATATATAGAACTAAGAGAAGGGAAAACTTTCCACGAAAAGTTTTCCTCTCTTTTTATCGAGTCTCTTTAGCTCTTCCTTTTTCCACCCGACAGAGCACGTGCTATCCCACCCATCTTTCACTCTCCCTTTCTCCCTCTCTCTCTCTCTCTCTCTTCTCTTTCTCAACCTAAGGATCCTTTGTCCTCGAGCTCGCAAATCCGCTAAGAAGAACAAGGATCCCTTCGAGTTCCTGTTTCATTCTCTTCCTCTCACCCTCAGCCTATTTCTCTCACTCTCACTCTCATTCTCTTTATCTCTTTCTTCCTCTTTTGCAAATTCTTTCTTTTGTTCTTATCTCCGTAATATTTTTGTTCGAACTTTATTTATTTGTTTCATTTAAAATTCATCTTTCAGAATAAATAATTATATTTTATTTTATATATATTAAATATTTAACCGTATATTAATTAAAGTTAATTAAAGGTAATGTTAAAGAATATTTTGTTAAATATTATTAAGACATAAAAGCGATTCTATTGTCAGTGGATTGGGTAAGATAATTCGTTACATTATTTTTCCTTTGTTTCAATTGAAATAAGGAAATTAGTTTATGTTCGTGTACGCATACATTTGTCTAAGGTGGACAATTTAGTTTTTGATAAGAATTATTTATAATATTGCATAAAATTCAAATTGTAGTTATCATTTTTCAAATTGTTTCATTCAGGTATAATATTTGCATAGAAATACAAATAATTTTACATAATCCACCAAACTAACAGTATTTTTTATATTCTTAGAATTATATGTAAAGTTTCATTAATCAGAATAAAAATTATTATTATTTATTTGTACAACTATAAAACAAAGAATAAGATAAAATAGAAGACGGACAAAGATGGTACTTTTTTTATAAAAAAAAAAAAAAAAATAAATATAAATTTAACTTTCCCTTTTCATGGGTGGATCAGATGCGGAAACAACTATAGTTGGATCCGATCGTAAGAAATTTTACGTGCTTTCTACATGTGTATATATATATGTAATATTATTTCTTTAACGTCTGGGGACCAATGGTCGTTTGACAAGAGCGTTAAGACTTCAAATAAGAGCGTTTTTTAAGAGTTGATCCCCAGCAGAGATCCCAATGGAGCCCTTTTTCACCACGTTTTCCATCACCCTTTTTTTAAACCCCTCTTCTTTACAGGTCATTTCCTACTACTGAGTATATAAACTAAAAGCGGTCTTTTTCTCTCGTCTTTTTTTACGTTCCACATTCATAAACATCTTTTGCGGCAATCTTTACGCATAGTTCGTTACACGTAGTCACAGGGTCAAAAATTAAATTACATCATTTAATAACTACGACGCATTTTTTTTTTTTATAACAAAATAGGAAGAAAAAAAAGAAAGCTCCTTTGGTTCCCAATAATAATTACTAACAACAAAATAATTCGAGTTAAACAAATATATGTCATAAGAAAGAAAGGTAAAAAGATAAATAAGAGTAGAAAGGAGGGAGAGAAGTAGGGATTGGTTGATTGGTTGTTTAACATAAGAGAAAGAGAGAGAAAGAAATTGTAAGGGTAAGGAAAAATGGCGAGGACGTTTAGAATGTTATATTTGCTTTTGAACGTATTCCAACTTCAGTTTCTCTTTCTTTACGCTTCTTTAAACCCCTCTCTCGAATACTTTTCCCTTCTTTATTATTTTGTGCCGTCGAGCATATCGTTCGAGGGCTGATTTTTATATTTATTTGTATCGGCTCGCGTATTATTGAATTCCGATAATCCTCAACGCCGGCGCACAAGAAAAAGAGAGAAAAGAGCCTCTCCCCATCCTCCGCGGCTTAAGAATTGTATACGTGTATTAATGCATCATACGCTTTTTTGTTTTCTATATATATAGAAAATTTTATATAATAAATTTTATTTTTTATTTTATATATTTTAATTTAATTTTATTTTATATTGATGATATATTTGACATACGAAGACAGCGAATGGAAGGATCGCGCTCAGGGACGGGAACAATGGCGGAATTTGGTATTTGCGGCAATGAACTTTCGAGTTCCTAATGCCAATTAATCCTTTTGCTTCGAGCGCCGCTTGTAAGCGGCGTGCACAATACGACCTGTTGGTACGAGCGTCGCTTATAAGCGGCGTAAGCAATATGACCTGTGGGTACGAGCGTCGCTTATAAGCGGCGTGCACATAATAAAAATATTACCTGTAGCTTTGTAAGTGTTTGGTATTTCTAATGCCCAATCAGAACTCGCGACAGTTGTCGCTCAATACAGACTCGCCATAAGTCATCACGGCGGTTGAAGAAGCGCCGTGACGCCGGCTTCTTAGGCAGGCATCTTTATTAGTTTTCTACATCTCGTTCCAACTACACGTGTCTTCTCAACTTTGCTATACGTCTTCTCACAAAAGTACAAGTTCGGTGGGATTAATATAATCTTCATCGTTCGGATCTTATCTGATTAATATAATCAGGCCGTCTCTAGTCTGCTCATTGTAATATTTTCTCTGTAAAGCTCGGAACGTGGTTCGCTCAACGGCTTCTCATTTGAATCTCAACCGTCACGCGGTGTACACGTACGAATTTTAATAAATCTGACCACTCACAGCAAATGCTCGACGTTCTTCTCAATAAGCCTACTCAATTCCTCAACAGTAAGTTATAAATGTAAGTTATATATGTTTATAAGTTATAAATATTTTCATATCAAAAATGTAAATTATACTCATTATATTGTAGCAAAGATTGTTTTATTCGGTACATTAGTAATTTAAGACTCAGGAAAACATATATGCAGCAACAACACATACTGGACGTATTCGCGGCGCGCGCCTCCGTTCAGTGACAGTACTTCCGCGGACTGGACAGCCGAAGCGAAAGGGTTAATAATAATGATATTTTAATTTTATTTTATTATATATTGATGATATATTTGACATATGATACAAACGAATGCGAAACGAAAAAAGTATATAGTAAGTGATAAAGATAAATATAGATGTTAAGGGTGGTGGGGGTGGAGATGATGGTTGATCCTTTCTCTAAAATATTGATCTGGACGTGTTGGTCCAGAGAATTCTCGTGTTCGCCAACGAGTCAGTCCTCGAGTATGTTCCCAGACGAGAACTCACTCCTATACTTCTCTTTCTTTATCTTCTTTTTTCTCTCCCTTTCTTTACCCACTACTCCTCTCTCTTTCTCTTTCTACATATTCCCTCTTCAGTTGGGTATTCCTGCCACTCGACAATCCCACCCACCCCCTCCCTTTTCCTCTCAGTTCCTCTCCAAACAGTAGAAACATAGCTTTCCGTGGATATATCCCGATGATATCTCTCTTTGCTTATGAGAGAAATAAAGAAAGAGAATAGAAAACGTTCACATGTGCGTTGCATATGTGTATGTGTATTCATGTGTTCGAAAAAAATATTCGCTCTAAGAGTTTGCTTCTTTTTCTTCCCTTTTTTCCGTCAATTTTTCATACACCTTTCACATTATCCACGATAGACACAAAAGTGGTGGTGGTGGGTGGGGGTGAGATGATCTCAGAATGTAAAAATACATGGTCCAGTCTCTAAATTTTAAAAATAAGAGTAAGTTTAAAAAAAAATGTGAAATTTATTGAATACTTTCTTGTTATCATTGATTCATAAAACTTCCTTCTTTTTTTTTTAAATGATCATAAAAAACGAAAAAAAAGAAAATAAAACTAACGAAGAGAAAGTAAAAGAGTGAGTGGAGAGCTAGGAAGAATAAAAAGAGTTCTAACTATATATTTCTCGAGGTCACGTTCACGGGCACGGGTTCACGAGCACGAGTCCCAAGGTGGGTTCTTTTATCGATCGAGCAATAAAATATAGACGCGTTCACATTGGATGGGATTTTAAAAAAGGAAAAGCTTCTTCTTCCTTTTTCTTTTCTTTTTATTATTCCCTTTTATTATTTAATTTCTTTTTTTTCTTTTTTTTCTTTATTATATTATATAATTTTTAATTTATTTTTAATTACAATTTCTTTACATGAAAATAAAGGGGGTACTTATATATACCTGAAAGGTATATTTAAAATTACTTTATTTAAATATTATGAAAATAACAAATTGCAAAATTTTTAAATTTGCTTATTCATTGAATTGCAATATTTTAATTTTATTATTTATTACAATTAACGATATTTTAAGATTTAGAATTATTCACATTACTTTAAGCATACTTTTTACAACGTTATTACTCTTACACCATTTATTAGAGGTTTGAACTTCAATTGTTTAAATTTTTACCTGTATCTCAATAATAATTCTTAAATATTCAAAATATTTTATTTAAATCACATATATCACAATTATTTGGTCTTGCTATTCACAAGATACGACAATTATCTCGTACATAATAAAATTATCAATTTATCAATTACCTAAATGCAATTTTTATGAATGTTTCTTCTTACAGAAAAACTTTTGCAATGAGATTGGCTTTTTACAATACTCCGTTTGAGAAATTCTACAAATGATAAAAATATTTGATCAAAAAATAAACTATTGAGATTCATTTTTTTAGAATGTATTTTAAATATTGTAGTAACACTGTTAAAATGAAAAGTTTTCTATATATCATTAAAACTCTTTGAAAAATAATTGTTTGAATAGTTTATGGAAACGAATAAAAAATATATTAATGTTCGATGTTTTTTTTCGATGTTTTCAGATGGAGGACGAAGGTAATCATGGCAACGATGATACCAGATGCTTCATTCTATCTACTTTGGCAGCATTGCAATGGTCCAGAGTTTCTTGTGTCCTTTGTCGTGCAGCTATGCTCGTATTCGATCGGTATCCTTTGGTGGATGGCACGTTTTTCTTATCACCACGACAACATTCACCAGCTTGTGCCGAGGTAATGTAAACGATACTAATTTTAATTATCCAATAAATTATACATCACAATTACGACATTTCATCAAATTATTACAAGGAATTAAAAAAAATATATATTTAGTCTAATAATTTCTTTTTTTTTTCTATTTTTTTTTATACAAAACAATAATAATTATTTTAACAAAATATATATACAAAATATAACTACAAATAATATACGAAATATATACAAATATAAAATTAATTTAATAAATAATAATATTTATATAGAAATAACTACAAATACTAAAAACATAAAAATTATTTTATTATAAAAGAAAAAATAAAGACAATTGAAATGATTTATTTGGGTGTTTGGTTGCAGGTAAAGGTCGAAGGTCGCATCCAATATCTATCAGCAGTGTGTATGAGTTGCCTCGAAGGTAGCGGCAATGCACCCTTTCGTTGTCGTTGCTGCACCAAAAAATGGGATGGTTCCAGTTTAGTTCTTGGCACCATGTATAGCTATGATATATTTGCAGCCATGCCATGCTGCACGGAACGTCTCAAGGTACGTATTTTTTTCTTTTTTTTTAGATTCATGAAACTAAAGATAAGTTTCAACATTCATAATAATATCCTATGTCTCGTTTCAATTAACGATTCATATCGATTTTTTATATTATTTCTTAATTTGTTTGATTTTTATTTCAAATTTGTTATAAGTATCAAATTGACTCTTATCTACACACTCTTAATTATAAAAAAAAAAAAAACAAATAGAACTCGTTAGAATAATTTTCATCGTTCATTTATTAGTGATTGTAATTTTAAATAAAACAAATTATAAGTAAATAATAAATAACTAATTAACTTGATGAAATGAAATATTCGTCAAACATACGTGATAAATATCAGTAGTATATGATAAAGTTGATAATGTTTAATACGTTCGTCGCAAGCCGTGATCCAGTTTTTCTAAGAACCTAAATCCCATGGACCAAAACGGAAACATTTAACGATCTAAATAATATTTTATTCTAAATATAAATGAATCAATAGTATTTGTATATCTTATATCTAACATTTTTGTTTCGAACGCCTCATACATCCGGCATCCAAATGATGCGTTTACACACAAGTACAATGTATCATTGATAATAAATTTGTCTTTATCGTCAGAACATTTTCTTTCAATTTTATTGACAAATTGGATTATACGTTTCCTAAAACGTATATCTTTGTTAAAACAAAATTCAAAACGTTTTACACAATATATTTCAACCTTAGCGCATGCTTCCGTTCAATGGACGGTATTTCGGGAAACTGTACTTGCCGAAGCAAAAGAAAGGGTTAAATGATTATTCCATTAAATTCCTTTGGATAATAACGAGCAAGAATAACGTCACCCCACGTCTGGGGCCTGAGGTAATGAGAAGTGGGAGAGGAGAACTTGCAGAAACGTATACCACCCGTTAGCTAAATATACGATGACGTGACGAACGTGTTAAAAAAAAAAACAAATAATAATAAGTGAAAGAATAAATATTATTGTTACCGATAATTCGTCTACTTTTTTGTTTGTTATAGTGCAACAGCTGCCAGAAGCCTCTGATCTATCCACACCAACGACTAAACTTTTACTCGGACTACAGCCGCGTGTTCGCCTGCCCTCATTGTAGAACCGTCGACGCCCACTTTGTGAAACCTTTAGCGATGTGCTTTACCCGCGAGCAATTTCAGCTTTATAGTCAGTGGCCGTAACCATTAGAGAAGTTAGCAAACCGGCGTCTAAACAACAGCAACACGCCGTCCGACCCGAGCCCACTTTTCTTCGACCCGTTGATCTCCTTGCTTCGGGCAACCTTGCTCTAGATATTATTATCCGTGACATATTATGACGACGAATACGATGACGATGACGATGACTTACATTTATATTCTTCATTCTTCTCTCTTAAATAACTTAATAGTTTTCGAAACAATAACAACACAACAACAACGACATTAACAACCAACTATTTCCACGAATTTATTCATAGATCAGAAATCATCCCCCTTTTCTTTGTCTTGTGCAACATTAACTATAAAAACACAACCCCGTGAATGGGGAAAAAATAAAGAAAAAGAATTCGTATGAATTCTTATTATTTTGCTTATGATTTTTCAAAATTATTCTTGTAACCCTTTGAGTGATGAATTCATTTCCTAATTGAGTAATGAATTCCTTAACCTAAGTTTCTAGGAATAAAATATATTTTTTTGTTTGTTTGTTTCATTCTGTGAAAGACTTAATTATTATTTTGATGTGAAGAAGAATCGAAATAATAATCAACGCAGATGACACATTTTTATACGATTATTATTTTTCCACTCATCCACGATGATTATTTTTATTGAACATATGGATGTATACGTTTGTATAACACTCAAAGGATTAACAAATATTATCAATGTTTAATCCTTTCGCTTCGGTAGTCCAGTCCGCCGAAGTATCATCACCGTACGGGGAAGCACGCGTACAAGTTATCGCGCTTATGCCGGATATATCCGGCGCTCGAAGCGAAAGGGTTAATTTTGTTTTATTTTTTAACGAGAAAACGGGGAGGATAGGTAAGTTTCTATCGATGATATGTCTTTTTTTTTCTTTTGTTTTCGTATCGAATCTAAAGAAGAAAAAAATATCACATTAGTCTTTTTTCGAAGTGGTAAAATACCACCAATTATTCAGACAATCAATTTTTTTCTATTCTTTACTATATATATATTATGTGTTATGTTTATACATATACTCTTACGAACATACATATATACATACTACACATATGTAAGTAATAAAATAATAATYGATAATAATAACTCGTGGATGATGATGATGATGATGTTTCGAGCGAGTACATTTCACATAACACCGATCACAATATAATTCTTTGTTTCATTTAATTTTTTTTTTCTTTCTTTATTTCGTTCGTAAAAAAAAAAGCTTCGAATCTCGTAAAATAAAAAATTGATTATGGAAGAAAGCGGAGAGGGGGTTGTGTTGCGCTATTTAAAAGATGAAAGTTTAATTTATCAGTATTATTAGAGAATGATGAAAAGTTAACGAGAGATAGCGAAATTATTGATGAATCAACGTCTTGATACGTGCCAACGTCTGAAACCTTAAGTTTCTAGGATAAATACCCTTCGTTAACTCGAGTAATCATTTCTAAGATCGGAAAAAATCGTCTCTTTATAAATCGTTTATTAGTCAAATTGTATTTCTCGCGAATTATTAATTTAATATCTAATCCTTTTATTATTTCTTTCCTTTTTTTTTACTTTTACTTTTTTTTTCTTTTTCTTTTTCTTTTTCTTTTTCTTTTTCTTTTTCTTTTTAGTGAGATAAGTTTCGTAGAGAATTATAATTGCGTGTAATAATTATTATCGTAATACGAATATATTCGACGAATTAATTGCTATTCCTATTACTAGTTTAAGAAATACGTTTAATTTAGTTTAGCGAATATTAAGATTAGACTAAAATTAAGATTAATTAATGAGATCGTTCGGAAAGATAATAAACAACAATTACAAAGATATATAATTTTAAAACGCGCTAAAATTAGACATTCGGATAAATATAAAAAAAAAATAAAAATAAAGAAAAGAAGAAGAAAAATTAAATCAACGAAGAGAGAATATTTTCTTCGGGAGAGGGGGGGATATTTCGTGATCGGTGTTATGTTCATTTCCATGCTACGAATGGGAAAGAAAAATAGAAAGAAAGTTAGAATGAAAGATTATTATACCATTGACATCGATCATCTTATAGTCAAATATTTTGCATTCTAAAATAATTATTACAAATACGAAAAAATAAAAGGGCGGCAGCGGCGGCGGCACGGCTTTGAAAATTAATTCAACGACGTGTTATGTGAATAATGAATGATGAAAATGAATGATGGGGGTTCAACAATTTTTGAGGGTAATGATGAAAAAAAAAAATAAAACGGAAACAAATGAAAAATCTCAAAAGATTACGAAGGAAGGAAATGAAAATAGAATTTGAGGAACCTGTAGGATGATGGAGGAAAGGTGGGGGTGTGGGAGTTTAGTATAGGAGCGGTGTTAAAAAAAAGGGTAAGGATTTTTACTAAAAAAGAAATAATAAAAAAAAAAGATTGAAAAGAAAATAAAATACTATTGTTTGTTACTTAGAGATAATCGAGACACGTTGTTTTTTTTACATTTTATTAGTTTATACGTTTAAGGCGGCCATGTTGATTTTGTTTAAGGATCTACGGACTCACGCGATGGGTTTATTAAAAGAAAAAAGAAAAATAGAAAAAAAGAAAAAAAAAATAATTAATGGAAAACAAAAAAAATGTCGACCGATCGAGCGATTTTTCTCATGTGCGTGGACTTTTCCTTAAATTCTCTCGTTTGCAAATTTTCGTACAAATAATAAAAAGAAAAAAAAAGAATAAGTAGAAGGAAGATTCGTAAGATCTCGAAGATAAGATAAACGCTTGATAGAAATATTTACGAAGATTGGATAGGATGAGATTTGAAAAATTGAGAGGAAGTTTTGTGAGATTAGTAATAAACAAAATTTCACTTTCTCGAATCGATAGCAATAAATTTGAACTGAAACTTGGGATAGGATTAAAAAAAAAAAGAAAAAATCAATTGAAAAATTCTCTTATCCAAATAATTATTAATATCAATAACGCGTATTATCTTTTCTTTCGTAAACAGATATATATATATATCTTTTCGTACGAAATTCTGCGAAAATTAATGAAGGGATATAATTAATGAAGAGTCCACGCTCGCTCGAGGTAAAGTCAGTCAGTGTGCGTGTGTGTACATATGTTTTAAGAAAAATATATTTGCGAAAAATATAATACATAAACGAATGAATGAATAAATGAATGAATGAACGAATGAACGATCAAACAAACAAACGAACGAACGAACGAGTATAAATGATTTGAATGAGTGAGTTTTTCGAATTGATTGAATTTGATATTACAAAGGAAGAATAACCAAATTCTAAAAACAAATTAAAACAAAAGTAAAGGAAAAGAGAAAAAATAGAAGATGATGATGATGAAGAAAAAGGAGAAGATAGAATTGATGACGAGTATAAGAGGTGGGGGAGGGAAAGAAGGAGAGGGGATAGGGATTGATAAGATAGAAAATATGAAAAAAAAAAAATTGAAAAAAAGACGTTGGAGGGAAGGGGAGGGTTAGCGGGATGTAAAATAACTTTCTGGCGATGCTGGTCGTTGCTGTCCATCAATAGCGGCCGTCCCACAAATACACAGACCGCCCACCGTTTTTCCCAAGGTAGAAAAGAGTATATTAGTCGATCGTATAAAAAATGTACCTTCTTCTTTACGTTATTCAATTTTTAAAAGTGTATACTTAATAATATCGACGATTAATTAGACAAGTCGGGAAGAATTCTATATTTAGGGAAGATACAATATTAATATTAATAACAATAATAATAGTAATAAATATAATATAATTATAATAGTTATAATAATAATAATAATAATATTATTAATAATACTATAGAACAAGAAAGATAGAAAGGATATCCTGTCTGATTTCGTTCGATGAAGAGGAATTGGGTGGGATAGGGGGTTGTTAGGAGGAGGAGGAATGAGGTTTGATGCAACCACCTCACAGGAGGATTCTTCTCTCAATTTTAATCACCACGACACCTCGTCACGTTCCTTTCCCTTTTCTTTTCCTTTTCTTTTTTTTTTTTTTTGCTTTTTTTGTCGGTAATGATGATGCGATGATTTTGCAACGTTTATTATTTTTTTTTTTTGCGCTTTTTTTACCCTTATCTCCTTTCTCCTCCTACTTACTTCTCCTCCCCGATTACAAAAACGCGAGAAGATGCCCAATGCGAATTGGTACGAGCAATTTTGGGAAGGAGTTAGTTATAACAAGTTAAAGAAGTTACATTTATCATTTTCTTTTAACAGCAACTACTACTGCTACTATTACTACTACTACTACTACTACTACTACTACAACTACAATTACATTATTACTATACTACTACTACTATTATCACTACTACTATTATGACTACTTCGTAAACGAGAGACGTAGGAAGGAAAGAATAAATTTCTTTTATTCGCTTTTCAGCTAGAAAGATATTTTATGAGATAGATAGAGATTGAGAGAGAGAGAGAGAGAGAGAAAGAAAGAGAAAGGGAGAAATATTTTATTTGATTTCTCTCGCCAAAAAGCTAAATTTTCTCAGAGTGCCAAAAACAAGAGTCAGACGTTGTTTGCTTCTTTTTTTTTTTTTTTTAATTTTTCATTCGAATTTCTCCTTTTCTTTCCATGCATTTTTTTGATTTTCTCTCCTATCCTACGATCCAATCTTCACCCCTCCTTCACCACCTCCTGATGTACCCTTCCTACTTCATCTTCTTCTTTTCCACCGATTTAATATAAATCTCGTTTCAATTAAAACTTGCCCTTAAGTTAGTTCTTTCCTTTTTTTTTAGTTTTTGTTTTTGTTTGATCATTATTCTTGCGCAAAAACGTGGGTAAGACTTTAACGGAGGTACAAAAAGAAAAAAAGAAAGGAAGAGAAGAAAAATGCAATGTCTTTAGACGAATTAGTATGAAGAAGAAAAATAATTTTTGTCTATAACACAGCGACCCTTATTCTTTTTTTTTTGGGGCGCCTTTTCTTATTTTTTTTTTTTAATATTAATAATTAATTAACAAATCTCTCTCCTCCCCTAAATAAAAAAGAGAAAGAAAAACTATTAGGAAAAAAAAGAAACAAATAAAAGAAAAATGGCGCCTCGCACTCCCTACCATTTTCAATTCTTTGACCCCCATAATATATATATATATATATGATATCGATCATATATCGATATTATATAATCTACCTTTTATTTATATATCTACCTATTAGATATAGGTAGATATATAAATAAATTATATAATATAATTTCATATACATATATATGTATAAAGGGGGTGGGAGTTCCATCATGGACCTTTGTGCGATAATTATTGACTATTGCAGTTCCTACTACTGTCTCGTCTCTTTTTATTTTTTTTTTATTTTTTTTAAACAATTATGATGGAATAACATAATGGTGACAAATGGGGGACGTATAGAATGGGGTTTAAGAAAGAAAAAGAGACGGACGGATGGACGAGAGTTGTGTTTTCTACGATTTCTTCGTTTTAGTTCCTCGCTAACGAAAAATTAAAATAAATGATAAAAAAAGCAAGAAGATAAAAAGAAGAGATCCGGAAAGAAAAGATATTTACAACGATGACGAAGAAAAAAGGGTGGGAGGTGGATAAAAAAGAAACAAATTAAGAGAAATAAATGAATTTAACGAAACAAATAAACATAAAAAATATAAGAGATTATTTATAATATTCGAAACGAAGAATTTTTTCGATTAAAAAACCAGCCCACCACCCTATTATTTTCTTCGACTTATTTTATACAAATACACATCTTTTGTTTAGTCAAAAAATTATTATTTTTGCGTTTTCTTTTCTCGTATTTTTGCATCATAATTTATTGAATGATTTTCAATATTTTTTATTTTTTCAAAAATTAAATAAGAGAGGTGGAATGATTAGAAGAAGGGATGGGGAGAATGATTGAAAGAGAATATAGTTTGGAAAATAAAGCGAGAGAGAAGATAAGAAGAACAACACATACACACACACACACACATCTATAACATTTTCACGATAACTCGTTTTTTTCGTGCGAGTCAATTAAGCCGGAACGAGCGTTTTCGTATTTCGATAATTTTTATTTATATTTATAAATGATAAAGAAGAAATATTATATGAATATATTATTACTATTATATATATATAGACACAAAAACATGATAAACGAAAAACAAAGAAACTAATATGATAAAAGCGAAAAGGGATAGAGTAGGTGTTGTAGGTAGGTAGGTAGGATAGGTAGGTAGGAGAGACTCTTCGTGAATTTTGTCAAGATAATTTCGCACTCATCTTGAAATTTGCATCAGTGTAACCTAGTAATAATAATAATAATAATAATAATAATAATAATTATAATAATTATAATAATTATCGATATCTGGCAATCGCAAAATTTTTATATTAAATATTTACTGAATATTCTCTACGTACTCGAGTTTAACACACACACACGCGTACGAGTATATAGAAATAAATATATATATATAGATTTACATATAAATATACGTATATACACATGTGAAATTATATTGTCTCAGGATTATGTTTGACTTGTTAGATAAAGTGGTTGGGTGGGTGGGGGACATGGGGGGAAAAGGGGAAAGAGTTGTGTATTCAGAATGATGGATTATATAGAACAGGTTTAATGAGTGGTTGAATTATGAATAGAGTTTAGAAAATAGTCATTATGAAAAAAAAAGAATTAAATGGAAGATTTAAAAAATAAAAAAACTTACAAAAAAAAAAAAAGAAAAAGCTGATGCTAAAGTATGGAAATGAAGGTTCGAATCATCGATAATTTGTAAGCGGAATTTATAAGAAAATATATTGAATATTAATATATATGTAGGTAATAGGGTATAATAATTAATAATAATAATAATAATAATAATAATATATTTAGGCGTTATTCGGTATATATGATGTATTTTTGTTTTCTTTGAGTTATTTCATTTCTTTTCTTCCTTCCTTCATTTATTATTTTCTTGTTGATTTCATTTTTATTTTCAGTTTTATGGTTACATTATTATCAAACGTCCCCAAAGATTTTTATTCTTATTGATGGATCATTTAACGTGTATATCATTATTCCTATCAAATTAATTTTGTTAATTGGACTACGATTATATTTTTTTCTTTCGATTCAAATAAATATTCTATTTAATTTTTTGCTTGATTAATACACTGCCGAAATCCCAAAATTGAAATACCCCTATCGTCACATTATAATAGAAGAGACATACAAAAATAATTTTACGCATACATGCCATACATATATTCGTGTGAAAACGATGTGTTGTCATGCATCCGTATATGTATATGTATTTCCATATGTATGTGTTATAATAATAATAATAATAATAATAATAATAATAATAATAATAATAATAATCATAATAGTAATAATAGAATTAGATCAAACGATTATTTACAAAAATAATCGTTCATTTTTTGTCTCTGTTTAGAACGTTAAGATTTCAGCTGTGCTAGACAACTATAGGTAGATATATTATAATACATGAATTTTCTAATACAACACATACAAACATACACATACACACATATATATATATATATAAATATTCGTACTATTCACGCTTCTGACGCGTAATTAACGCGCGTTAGACGAATACTATAGATAAATAAATAAATAAAATAATAAAAAAATATAAAAAAACACGTAAAACAAGTCAAGAATAATAAATGAATATATGTTATGTAGTGTATCTCGCGAGTTTAGATTATTATTTTTGTTCTCGATAATTTTGATCCTACTATTCTTTAACGAGACGCGTTCTTTCGTTAGAATATAAATAAAAATTTTACGTACGATGTTTCGAGAGATAATAAATTTATCAATCTCTCCCCGTGTGAGATGCAAGCTTGCCAGAAACACACAAACGAATACAATCACACACACACACACATACACTCTCTCTCACATAGATTGCACGTATACAAAACACATTATGGATAAGCTCGTACGAAAGATGATGATAATAATAATAATAATAACCATTTTCTGCTGCTATTCTTATTCTTTTATTCTGGATAGTAGTAACGATTTGCATGAATCAAAAGCATCAACAAGAGAGAGAGAGAGAGAGAGAGAGAGAGCAGCAAGCTTTTCTTTTATGTTTTATTATAGTCAAAGTTTTTGCATATACCTGATGAACCCTCTCTTCCTCATAAACATATATATATATATAACCGTATTTGTTATACCATTCATTTTCTTCTTTTTAATAATTTTATCTTCGGTTCGTTTTCGAGTCCGAACGTTAATTAATAATAGAAGATATGAATGAGCGTACCAAAAAAATTAAAAAACAAAAAAAACAAATAAAAAACCGAGGAGAAACCTGTCACGTAGAGTCGTTCATTTTTTATATCATACAAATATAACCAACGGCCACGTACAAACAATCATTCTCCCGTTAACAAAAAAAGTATAGGTATATTAAATTTTTTGGTACGCGAAACAGTGATACTTATTTGTGATCGATTATTCGCGACGGATAATTTAAGGTTGGAATCAATATTATTAACTCTAACCTTTTTCCCCCGTCGTTCTTATTGCTTCTTTCTTTTTGAAGTGAAAACTTCTTTAGAAAGTTTTTTGTGCAGATCACACATGTTAGAAGTGAAACTTCCTTAAAACCAAGCTTCAAGAGAATAAGTCGAATGCAGAATATCAGGAATAAGATTATAGTATTGTAGGGTCTCACAAAAAATACTTCTATGGTAAGGATACCTCACGATCGAGAAAGTCTAACAGTACAACAACAGATTCTAATGTGGAATGATGATGAATATTTACGGGTTGCACATGGACAGTATAATCTTCCACGAAGTATTATTTTTTATGAACATGCTGAAGAACTTTCTTTCCCATCGATTAATTTGGGCTATTTCCGAAAGTTCAGAGACGGAATAAATGCAACACCATTCACAATAGTGACTAGTGAATTGCGGAAATCAAACCGGCGTGGAATTACTCCGTATCATTTATAATACGTTGCTATGAAAATTATGAGATTAAAAGTTCGTGATTCACTTACTATTGCATTCAAGCATGTGGGAAAAAATACGAATATTACACGGCAGCAGATTGACTCAGTCGGGTATATTAATAATTGTATCGAAAATAATTTAGCTTTATTGCGATCAATACCTATTTTTGTTTGGTATTGAAACGAACGAAAAAGAGATCTTCTTGCAATGATTCGACAATTGGGAAAACCTACTATATTTTTTACTTTAAGTGTTAATGAAATCGGATAGAATAATTTACTACAATTACTGTACAAATTAAAAAATAAGAGAGCTGAAATTTCAACAGAAGCAACTGCGTCATTGGATCTTTTATCTAAGACTACATTTGTCAATGAAGATGCTGTGTGACTTGTGTTATATATTTTAATAAAATAGTCAATATATTATTGAGTATTCTACAATCGAAGAGATATAATTCATTTGGAAATTATCATGTTGTCAATTATTTTAAACGAATTGAGTTCCAACATCATGGTAGTCCTCATGCACACATTTTATTGTGGCTGAATGATGCTCTTAGTACAGATAAACAAAATGCTATAATGATGATCGATCAATTAATATTGGTTTCTTCAACAGAGGCTTTCTACAATTATCTTACTCCTGATACTGTGCATTCATCTCATTCTCTCGAAGTGTGGCTTTAAGAAGGTTTCACTTCTAACATGTATGATCACACATTAATTTTTTTTTTGTATTTCTCTTCTCATATTTTTCCTTTCGTTTTTATTAGTTTAATTTAATTACGTCGTTTGTAGAATCCACTTCGCGAGAGAATAATTTTCCTTTACATCTCCTCGCTTAACTTCAATCCATTGTTTTTTATGCAACGAATGGATTGATCATGCATTTGTGTAACTAGACTTTTTTGTCCACTCTTGCGTAGCTTTGTTTTTTTCCTCACCACGACGAACCGTTAATAATCTATTTGTGACAATTTTGTTTTTTTCATTAATTAATTATTATCTTCACGAAATAATCCATTCATTAATAATATCTTCCATAAGTTAACTAATAGATTGAATATATGGATCATACGTGAACGGTGATAACAAACTTTGGCCTACTCGTTTTCTATTATAATTATGTATAGTTGAATACATATTACACATATACAAACGTACACTACACCATACACACACACATATAGATAGTCTTTGATATCGCGTAGGTTTTTTGCATCGATATAAATATTTAATGGTTTTTTTCTTCGTTTATTACTATTATTACTGTTATCTTTATGCATTATATATATATATATATATACGTAATTGGAGATTATATAGATTCATGTGCATACAATATATAAATATATAAACAAACAAACAATTAATACATACATACATACATACATACGTACGTACGTATGTACGTATATACATACAAACAAACATATATACGTATACTTCGTACAATATGTACGAATACAAACAGACAGATATACAAAACATGGTTCGTTTTAAAAGAAAGAAAACTAATCTTATCTATGCTATAAACAAACTAGGAAGATATAAAAAAAAATATATACGATACGTACATTTTCTATATATATATATAAATATATTTAAAATATATTACTGTTTCGTTTTTGTCAATAAATGGGAAATGTCTACTCTTTGGAAAAAAAAAGGATAAAAAAAAACAAACAAAAAGAAAAGGACTGTTCGAACTATAGAGGATTGATAATCTTAAAAAGACCGAATTGTTCGTGACAATTAATAATTATGCAAATATGATGACTCCTCGATCATCTCGTTTTGTTCTCGTAATTATATTTATTATTACATAATTGAATCATCGATAGTTCTTCTTTTTTAAATGAATGACACTAACGTCGATTGGTAGATAAGAAGTCTCTCTTTTTTTCTCTCGTAAAACGTTAAGGAACCGGAAATTATACAAACATATATATATATATATATATAACGTGTTTAACGCACATAATTAATTAAACAGGATAAATTTCAAGATAAATTTTCTTGACTAATGCGAGAAACACAAACATACAATGCACGTGTATGATGTTTTTCTCGGAAAAGGATTAACGAAAAAATTAGAGATGAAATAATGAGATAGAAAATGATAAAAGAAAGAGAGAGAGAGAGAGAGAGAAAAAAATAGAAGAAAATATAAAAAAAAAAAATGTTAAACGCCAAATCTCGCGAATTATTTTTACTCGGTCAGTTTATTAACGGTACATAATAAATACATGCATGCATAAGAAGTACCTACAATACATACATATACATATGCAACTATATATTATTTATGCAAATTAAACTTTAAAAAAAAATAACGAGAAACGTACAAAATGTGAAAAGAAGGGAATGAATGAAACGAAAGAGAGAGAGACATACGCGCTTATTACTGATTATAAAAATTAAAACAAACAAAATGGAAGCGACAGTGGAAAGCTTAGAAAGAAAAGAAGTAGAAGAAGAAGAAAAAGATAAATATGAAGAATGAGAATGAGAACGAGATGAAATAAAATGAAAAAATATCTTCGAACGTGGATCACACATCCGTGAAAAATAACGAGAGGAAGTATTGATCGACATAAATACATATTCTCAAGAAATAGAAGAAAAAAAATCTCTCTTCCATTTCGATTATTATTATATGGGAAAGATTATTTTTCATTTGTTTCGTCGATACGATCTTTTTCTCTCTCGGTCAACAACAGGGGGTGTGTTCCACGTAGCGAAAATCCCGATTAAGTTTTAACAGATTATAAATTTCACGCCCTCCCTCGCATACACGCAACAATTCCCCATAAAGGAAAAAAAAAAGAAAAAAAAATACAAAGATCGTCTTATCAAAGGAAGTAAATAAAGTAAAAAAAAAAAGAAAATGGGTGGGTGGGTGAGGAGAGAAAAAAGAGCCCGTTTTATCCGAGAACCCGAGCGATAGAATGAAAAAAAAAAATAAACAAACGTATTAAATAACGAAATAAAAGAAATGAAATGAGAAAAAGAAAAGAAAGAAAGAAAAAAAAAGAAAAGCTGAAGAAGAAGAAGAAGAAAAAGAAGAGAAATTATTCCTCTTATTTCCTCTAAACGATTTAATTAATAATAATAATAATAATAATAATAAAAATAAATAATAATAATAATGAGATGATACGATAATACAATTATGATAAAAATGTACATTGTCCGAGATGATTGTTAATACTTAAACGTTAGAACAAGAAATAAATTTTATATCAATTGACCGCTACTGGAGAGCGAATTTTGTTTTTCCCCGTTTTGCTCGCGAAGATGATGAAAAAGAAGAAGAAGAAGAAGAAGAAGAAGAATACGCTGGATCATGCGTTTGCGTTTTGTAAAAAAAAAAAGGAAAGAAAAAAGAGAAAAAAAATAAATTAACCCTTCCCCAATATTCGCAATTAACGAAAGAATAAAAAAATCTTAAAATGGAAGGCACGAATTGGAGAAAAATTACAAATAAAAGAAATTAATTGGTAAAAAGAAATAACGCACGAGTGAGAATAGTATAAATGACGAGAATTGGGATCCGATTAGGTGTGTTTTGTTTGTAAAAGAGAGATAAGTTTAAAAAAAAACAAAAAAAAAGATTGTAATTAAAATTCCCCCTCTTTCCCCACCCGCCCCCAATTATGTTAAATATGAGAGAAAAGAGAAAGTAAAAAGAGGTAAGAATTTTTTAGAAGAGAGAGGCAGAGAGAAAAAGAGATGAAAGATTATTATAATATTTAATAGTGGAAGATTTTTTGATGGAGAACGTTGTTGGAGAGAGACAAGGATACCTGCTTGTTCCCCCTCCCTTCCCCCCTCTAAGGCGTCTATGACACAAATAGTACACACACCGGCTGTCTTTCACACTCTTACGGTTGAAAGAGTTGAGCTCCTCCCAGGTTCGAAACATAACCTCAAAATATATCGAATCTTTTTAAATTACAAGCGCGGTGGTTGATAACCGATCCAAAATCTGAGAAGAAAAACAAAAACAGATCGAGAACAAAATATGTATGTTTAAAGATGATTTAAGAAAGTAAGGGTGAGAAAGAGAGAAAGAGAAAAATATATGAGTAAGAAAGAAGAAAAACAAAATGGAGCTCGACCATTTTTATCGAATCGATCCGCGGATATGATATACGTTGGCTAAGGTACAAATGTACATAGAAACATAACGTTGTTATTAACGATGATACACATATTATTACAACGCTATTTCTCGTTCATATAAAAATTAAATACTAATAACACACATACCTACACACACATAAACACATACACATGCGTAAAAACACGAATCACAGGATATAATTAACATACTTATATATAATATACATATATGATTGTATTCGCTATTCGCTCGTACGCGTTCTTTTTTCTATGCGGATGTAAAAAAAAAAAAATTAAAAAATAAAAAAAATAAAAGAAAAATTCTAGATGATAGATAGATGAATAAACTTGGGAATTGGAATAGAAAATTTTATTGATAATTTGTTAAAACTCGGTTTGAAGAGATTTTCAAAAAGAGAAAGAGAGAGAGAGAGAAAGAAAGAGAAAGATATTGAATCGAATTACATTTTAAAAGAAAGAAAAAAAAATTAATAAATAACAAATTAAATGGATAATAAGTTGGCAAAGTAAAGTTGAGATATTATAAAGAATGATAGAAAGGAAAAAAAAGCTTTGTTGTTAGAAAGATTTCGTACAATTTTCGAAGACGCGTAGGAGCGAGAATTAATTATCAGACAAGAAAGAATGGTGGTGAGAAATATAAGAGAAAAAAAAGATATATTGATTAAAAAAAAAAAAAATGGATCGAGAAGTCTCGTTCGTTCTCCAATTTTTTGTTTTTTCTTTTACATCTGATTATAAAATAGAAAAAGAAAAAAAAGAAAAGACATATAATATATTTGGGAATGATAATGATAATGATGATGACGATTTGAGAGGGAAAGAATGTGAGAAAAAAGAAAAAAAGTAAAAAAAAAGAGAGGAAAAAATGATTACGCTACAAATGGAGGATAAAAAAGAAAAGAAAAAAAAAAGAAAAATGGAAAAAAAAGATCCGTTTTCGCTCTTCGCATTTGTACCACTACGCTCGGGGGGCTAATAAAAAAAATAGAGATATTGATAAAAATACATGGATATAATATATATATATAAACTTAAACATAAATATATTATATTAATATAAAATATAAATAAAAAATAGTAATAGTTCCACGATATGTGAAGGTATATAAGTGCGCCGCCGCTAGAGAGCGTTAATTAAGATTTTACATGCGTCAGCATTATATTGATTAACCCACCTCCTCCTACTTCCTCCTCCCACTGTCCTCTTTCTTCTCCACCCCTATAATCCTAAATAACAACAACAACATCAACAAAAAGTAATATGTTCTCTTTATCCCCCTCCTCTCCTTTTCTCTCCCCCTCTAACTGTAATTATAAGAAAATGATCCCCCGAAAAATACCAAAATCCGTTTTATAGCGTACGTATAATACCAACTTTTCTTCTATTATTAGAAAACAAGCTTTAAAAGTGGAAAAAAAAAAACAAAGGAATTATTAGTGTTTGAATGGTGTGTGAATGTGTTGGCTAAGAAACTTTCCCCATTCTGGTTTTTCTTTCTGTTTTATTAGTAACGGTGTTAGAGCGTTCGTTCGTATTACTAATATTATATCACACATTTATATATATATATATATATATTCAAATATATATTGTACGTTTTAAATAAGAGTATACGTTGTGTATCCAAGCAAGGGGTTGTATCCAAGTGGCCGTTTTTTTTTCTTTTTTTGTTTTTTGTTTTCTCGTAATAATGTATGATTACACAATTTTTCGATGAGATTAGAAAAACGGTATTAATAGTTGGTAGTAATTTTGAATAATTATCTTTTGTCGAGATAATTAATTTTTTCTTTCTTTTTTTTTTAAATCATCGTTGTTTCGTTTTTTCTTTTTTTTTTTTCTTAAATTTAAGACCATCGTGAACGGTACCTTTTTCTTTTTACGATCGTATCAGTAAATATTTAAATAAAAGAATACTTTAATGAGAGAGTATTTCGTGAAAGTCAATGATGAATAAGATAAAAGAGACACCAGACTCGATTTAACGTCGTGAGCTGGAGGAGGGAATAATATTCGCAAAATACGACGTTTTAAGACTGCAATGCGAAAATTCGCTTTTTTTACAATTAAGTAATTCGATTTAAATCGGTAAACGTAAAATTAACGATTAAAAAAAAAATAATTAAAAATAATTAACACCAATCTCGCGTGATGAGAGGGATGATTTTTCTGTCGGGTGGGCTGAAGGAAGAGCGCGTAAATAATTAAAATATTCGACGAAATAAGATTTTTTTTGTAGAATTACGATTTGGATTTATTATTAGATGAATATTATGTGTATATATTTTTTCTTTATTTTTCTTTTTCTTTTTTTTTTCTTTTTAATAAATAAATTTTCTAACTTAATCAACGAGTTTGGGCGGAGACAAAGTTTATTTCTTTTTCTTTTTATTAGGAGGCTTAAATGTTAAACGAAGGCACGGATCCGAAGGGTAGATTTTTTAAAAGATTGTCTCGAAAAAAAAAAAGAAGTTTTAAAGGAGCATGATGACGAAAGCAAAGGAATAAAAGAGGAGAGAGAAAAAGAAAGAAGAAGATACAAAAAAAATAAGAGGCAATTAACGCGAAGACTTAAATTAAGGGTTTCGTAAAAATTTAGTAGATCGTAATTTTTGAAACATTTTTATTCGGCTGTGTTTAATAAAAATTGAAAGGGGGGTAGGACGAAAAAGAAAAGAAAATGAAAAAAAAATAAAAGAAGAAGAAGAAGACGAGTAAGAAGAAGAAGAAGAAGAAGAAAAAAAGAAAAGAAAAAAAGATGGAAAGAATGAAGGAAAATAATAATAATTGGAGAAAAAAAAAGAAAAAAAAAACAAACAAAAAAAAAACATAAAAAAAGCGACGCAAAATTTAGATTCGCTAATAAAATTCGGAAAATTTAGATGAATAATTTTTGTACCCTATTTTTTTAAGTGCGATCAAACCAGCCCTCCCTCTCTCCTAGTAGTCGGTTTAAGAAAAAAAGAAAAAGAAAGAAAAGAAACGACGCTACCGTCAAGGGGGAAGGAGGAGAATGGTCGGATAAAGTTTTTTGATACGCTAGACTTTTAAGACGGCACCGATTAAGTTTAGTTCTTAAGTGAGCGTTTACAATTTAAGCTGTAGTATTTTTATGTGTCAAAATTTAATGAGATAAAGAAAAGAAGATGTAGAAAAAGAAAGGAAGAAAGAAAATAAGTCAAATTCGCGAAATAAATTTGAGAATTCGTCAATATATATTAAAAAAAATTGGAAGAAAAAGAAAAAAAAGAAAAAAAAAATTAAAGAAGAATAAGAAGAAGAAACAAAACGTATTATATAATAAATATTATCGATCCGAGATTCGCCTCCGCTTAGCCCGTGTTCGATTTTTTCTAATGGGATAAACAAAATTTAATGAAAGAATAAAAATGAGAACAAAATAATGAATTATTGTGAAAGAAAATTTTACAAAAAAGAAAAGAATAGTATCATTGAGTAGCAAAGAAGTAACAGTTTTCGAAATAACTTTGAAAAGAAAAGAAGAAGAAAAAAAACTAACAGATTGAACGGAGACAAATTTTATTCATCTATTTCAAAGATAATGATTATTATCCCCTTTTAACGATGGTTACGATAAACGTAATTTTTCGTCGTGTCTTTTCAATAAACTCTTTGTTTTTTTTTTGGTTCTCTCTCCTTTGTTTTTTTTTTTCACTCGTATTAACTTTTCATACAGACAAAGATGCATAGATACATATACACAATACATATACAGACAATACATTTAACAAATCGCATCGAAAATATGGCCAAGGCGAATTCTCTTGATAATCTTACACACAACTCTTAATTCGTAAGTTAAATAATAATTAAATAACAGAAGAGAGAAAAATAAAATACATTGAATTAGCTCTTCTTAAAGGTATAAAATTTAATCGTCATTTTAAAGTAAGTTTGAATAATTAAAAAATAAATAAACGTAAAGGTAAAGATAAAGATTAATGATAAAGATTAATGATAAAGATAAAAAATAAACAATTAAAAAGTAAAGAAAGAAAGAAAGCAGAAAGAAAGAAACCGATCGGACGGCAAGCATGTGAGAAGAAAAAAACGATCCAGGAAGAGAAAGAGAATCGTTGTAGCAAACAATTTAAAAAAAAAAAAAGGAAAAAATACCAAAAAAAAAAAAAAAAATGAACTTTGATACTCATTTAATTGGTATAAAAAATCGTTCGAAAACTTTTAATCGTGGGACCAAAAAAAAAAAAACAAATGTGCATTTTGCAACGCAAAAGCAATTTAATCATGCTGGTAGTGCGGACCAAACGGGACTAACAAACGACGAAAGATGAAATGTTTTTTAAACAAAAGAGAAAGGGAAAGAGAGAAAAAGAAAGATAGAAAGAAAGAAAGAAAGAGAAAGAAGAAGATAAAGCTCAAACAAATGCGAATGGAAAGATTAAACAAAAGAAAAATGATTCGAGTAAGAAAGGTTTAAGAAAGTTTTAAGTTAGAAAAAAAAGAAGAAGATGGAATTAAAAATGGAAGATTGAAAAAAGAAAGAAATGAAAGAATGAAAGAAAAATATATTGTAATAAATTGCCGTTCCATCGGAAATCAACGTCTGAACTCGATCGTAGTGATATAATAATAAACTTGTAATAAGATGGCGACTATAGAGTGGGTGGGCATTCGTAAATTCGTACCGAAGCTTTCGTTTAACGAAGTGCCGAGGTAATTACGAAAAGTTCTCCTTACCTTAAGTCGCTGAAGAGAACCATAATTGGCTACGTGGTATTCGAAAGCGATACGCTAACGTTTAAGGGTATTTCATGCACACTTTTTCTCTTATACATGTGTAAAATTCGACGTATTTTCTCCTAGCGTTAAGAATAATCCGTTAACTTCATCTTTTTATTATTATTATTATTATTATTATTATTATTATTATTATTTTCTTATTTTTTTTTTCTTTTCCCTTCTTTGTTTTTTTTCTTTCTCCTTCAATAATTCTCTTATCAAACTCTTTGATACTTATTGATATTTCTTCTACTAATAAGAAATATTGCGTATAAATATATTCTATTCTATCGAATCACGAAGAAGAAGAAACAACTTGCCGACATTTTGTAAGAACGCCTCACGTATGTCCGACATGTTAATTTTTAGGTTATGTAATATTATTTATTGTTTTTTTCTAAATATATGAACAGTATACTTTTCAATGGGCGGCTTGTAAAACGAATAATAACGATTATGAGGAAAATGTTTAAACAATATTCGAATTAAGAAAGATCGAACGATTAAAAGAATAGGAAAAAAATTATTTTTAAAACACTTTCGTGTATTATTGTATCCCCTCTATCGTCTCAGAGGAGAAAGATTTGTTTGATTTGTATTTTCTTTTTTATTTTCGTTTATCGAGACGAAGGAGGAGTAATTTTAAAATCTTGGAAAGCGAGAGGCTAATTATTTGGAGAAAGAAAAAAGGTTTAAAAAGATAGGAAAAAAAAAAAAGAAGAAAAGAAGAATGTAAGATAACTTTTCCCAAAATTATTTAGGTCGTGCAAAGTTGAAGCTTTTTCGATGGAATCTTTAAGAAGAACGTGTGTGTGTGAGGAAAGATTTTTATATTATTCCTAGCACGTTTAGAATTATTATATTATGCACTGTACACATATGTCGTACACATAACACACACACATACACACACAAAATATGCAGGAAAAAGAATGAGAGAAAAGAAAAAACATTTAACACAGATAGACGTACAGTTTAAATATTCAATTTTTTAACGAAAAGTATATCTATATATATGTAGATATACATATGTATAAACCTATTCGTAATAGTTTTTAAATCTCAGGTGTTGATAGCGCCGTGGCAAACGCCTCAGACGAGGTGTGTGAACGTCTGTTTTTTCTTTATCTTTTTTTTTTTTCTTTTTTCTTCTAACTCCTTTTTGTGCGTAAAATTCTTTTTTTTTCACTCTCTACATACGATTCGTAAAAATTCGCGTCGATCTTCGCACGTAAAACCCATAAGAAACCTCGTTGCTCTCGTGCGGGTATGAAAAAGCACGATTTAATAAGGCTAATTGATAAAAAAAAAAAAGTAAAAATAATAAAAAAAAGAGGAGAGAGGAAAAGAAAAGAAAAAAGAAAAAAAAAGAAAAGAAAAAGAAAAGTAATTATAAAGTCCCCAACAACGGTGGTAGATTGTACAAAAAACGGAGTTTCCCTTGCGTTATGCAAATTTTGAAAAGAGATTTTGCTGCTTTTTACATTTGTCGAAAAGTTCTAAAAATTTATAACGCTAACGAACGAAACGTACGTACAAAAATTTCGTTCGATGTATGAAAAAAAAAACGATAAAAGTGAAAAAATGTTTAAAAAAAATTTTAAAAATAAAAACGCACGCGCGACTCCGTTATCTTGCAATCTCGAGTGAATGACGAACGAGTGTGTGAATTGTGGGAATGATGAAAAAATAAAAATCTGTAAACATTTATCGTATTTAAGAAATATTCAATATTTCTTTTTTTTTCTTATTATTTTTTCTCGTGATCATCGATATTCACGTGTTATCATCATTCGTTGACCACTAGAGATCTTTCCGTTCTTTTTTCTTGTTTTTTTTTTTTATTTTTAATTTTTCTTTCTTTTCTTTTTTTATGGAGTCACTTTCATCTCTTCGAAAGAGAGAAAGAGAGAGATAGAGAAAACGAGAGAGAAGGAAAGAAAGAAAGAACGCGCTTTTAAGGTCGTCCAACCACGAAACCGCAAATCTCATTTATATTCTTGATATGCATACGTTCAAAGAAAGAAAAAGGAAAATAAGAGAGTTAATAGTATTATTGTATAGGATGACCTCATTTTTTTTTTTCAAAGTCTACCCTGCTAAATATAAATGTTATATATCTATAAATATAATTTTGTTCGTTTAACACATAAAAAATAATTTGAGCAATCATTTAAAACTGTTCAATTAAAATTGTTACAATTATTTCACGAAAGATAATTATTATATAAAAAGATATATTTTTTAACGTGTCAATCAATTTTTGGAATAATTATTTAATTAACAGGTCGCATAGTTATCGAATCCTAATGATCTTGGGTAATCGTAATTGAGTAATCAACAAAAAAAAAATTATATTATTTTTATGGATTTGATTTAACGTTGAAATATTTCTAATGAAATCTTATGAAACTATACTAGAAGCTTCTTTTTTTTCTTTTTTTTTTCTTTTAACGGTTATAATATCACGAACAAAGTTCAGTAATAAGCTCGGTTAAATTTAGTTGGCAATGATTACGAAAGATGTATATATATATAAAATATACGTTTAATTTAATTGGCAGACGTCTCGAGCACTCGGCAAACAGTGTTTTCTTTCAGATTGCGTCGAGATGCAGAGTTACTGGGCAGAAGTATAAAAAAATTTCTCGCGAGTTTCCTCTTTCTTTTTTATTAATAGACAAAAAAAAAAAGAAAACAAAAAAGTTAGAAACAAACAAAAATTATATATTTCCGTATTATAAAATGAATATAATATTCGCATATTATAAATATGAATAAACGTGTATTATTCTAAAATGAATACATATATATAT